>SZWC01000367.1:389367-420246 GCA_023375785.1 Penium margaritaceum
GAGGAGGAAAGGGTGTGGGGGAGGGGGAGGAGGAAAGGAGGAGGGGAAGGGGTGGGGGGTGAGGGCGGGATAAGGGGCATGATTCGCAGGAGGACAGGTGGAGGACAGGCTCACGGGTGGGGGGAGAGGAGAAGGGAAGAAGGAGGGACAGAGGGCAGAAGAGAGATGAGAGGGGTGCTTTGGAGGGGTCAGCAGGAAGAGGCGTGACTCTTAGGAGGAGACCAGGAGAAAGAGAGGAGGGAGAGGGAGGAGGACAGGCGTGGACAAGAGCGAGGGAGTAAGCTGTGCAGAAGAGAGCAGGGCGAGCGCGGGCAGGCAAGAGTGGGAGTACTTCGGAAACGAAAACGAAAATGGTCCAAGGGAGTGTCGCCACCGACCTGAGGTCCGTGCACGGGATCTGCCCTAGCAAACCGCTCCACGTCAGCAGAAGTCCACGGTGGCAGCGGCCCGCCGCCAGGCGCGGCGACGTCGTCCTTTAGAGCGGCGAGCTTGGCCACGATGGGGAACGTGCGCTTGAGCGTACCCCTCGATTCCATCCACCACGGCTTCCATGAGGGAAACGACGCCGCCACCCCCACCTTGTCGTCTGCCTCTGCCATCGCGTGCACCTGCTGGACCTGCTGCTTCTGCTGGAACTCCTCTCACTGCTGCCGCTGCTGCTGCTGCTGCTGCTGCTGCTGCTGTTTCTGCTGCTGGTGCTGCTGCACCTGCTGCTGCTGCTGTGCTGCTGATTCTGCTGGGAGACGATATGGTGAACGAAAAGTGGTGAGCACGGAACAGTCCCACCAGCACGGCAGCGCAAGTTGCACAAGCAGTTGTCCAGCTGCTGCGGCAGGAAATGCTTCCGGAACAGTCGAGTGGGATGCTACCGGCGGGCGTCAGTACGAGCAGCAGCAGCTGCAAGACGAAGGAAAACGTAGTGATGACATTGGCCTATCGGGGGTGTGACCATATACCCATCGATTTCCCGATAGATCACCCATATCCATGTATCGCTCGTTAAGTACCCTATATCCATACAGCGAGAACTTTTCGTCTCCCATACCAAGTGTTCGCTCTTTCTTACCCCCATGTCCATTGTCGTTTTAAAAATAATGTAATGTCCACAACATTTCAATTTAACAACCATATGTCCACACCAAAGTGCATTATGTCATTCACTCATTGTGAACGGATCCCAGCCGTATTGGCGGTTATGCGATGCGCCTCTGACAGAAGGCAAATTCACCTGAGAGCTATATGACAATGGTACAGGCAACCTCCTCTGAATATGGACAACGCCGATTGTGTCGACATGAGGTTGTTTGTGCTCGCGAGACGTACGGACAACATCCTTTCGGGGTGGGTGGGGGGTTTGTATTGCATACGAAAGCACAATCTCGTGAGCTTCGATTCGAACCCGCTTGTAGATGCCGCGAAACGACGCAATGAGTAGACTTCAATGCCGTGAACGGTCGACCAGGAAACTTTTTACGAACGCCGCTGATAAGCGTGATTGGTCGTGTCATTGTGTACTGCTGACTATCGCGATTGGTCGTTTCATCGCCCACCGCCACGAACAAGACGCATTGCTGCGTACCCTTGCTGACTGCGTCAAAGGACGTCAGTTGAACGTTAAAACCAGCGGTTTTCACCGATGACTTTGCGGTTGTTTGCATAACTTGCGCGATAGGGTCCCAGTTGTCCACTATGGACATGGACCGGATGTCCGTAGATCGGCCACTCCCTCCCATGCTCGGTTGGGGTGACATCGAACACAGTCGACGCGGTCCATGGGGTGTGAACATTCCTGTTCCACCCAAACCCAACATGTGACGAGGCCGAGGCTGCATGGCGCAACGTGAAGGCTGCTTGGGACACCATGTATGACCATGACCCTCCTAGTCCTCATGCCATGTGTTGGATTGTGGGTATGCGGGTTCCAACCAGCCGCCCAATGTACGCGAATAGTGATTGGCAGCCGTGGGTGGAGATGCATCCCATCACATTGTCGCGTGACCCCATGGTTCCATTATCATTTATCTTTTGCTTTTTATAACCGGATCCCCAAATGCGTTCACTACCTAAGCGCCTTCTCAGCGTCCATCCGCAAGACATAGCATGTTCATATGAGTACATGTTTGTTATTGCACATCTGTTGTCCATTTTCATCGGGTAACGTTGCACATGTACTGGTGCGTTCTGTTGGGTACACGATTGATATATTTTTGGGTTTATTCACAACATCCCTACTGCACATATCACACAGAGTACCAATGACTAGCACAACCAGGCCTTTTCAAATACATCATTGTGTCTATCACTTGCACATCAGGCATTGAAAATGTACATCCATTCTCGTGCTCCAGCGCACTTAGTGTGCATTGCCTCCGACGAATGAACCTGGCCGTCCACTGACCAACCATCGCTAGACCGTAGGTGGCAAAAAATGGATCCAGGCCACGATCTCACAGGCACGATACAAGTTGTTTTTCATACAGCAACTATCAGGGTAGCAGTCAACAAACTGCACATCGTCTTTTGTGTCCGAGAACGTAAAGTCAGCGCCCTCTACATCACAGTCCTCCACGTCATAGAAGACATCTTCCTGCTCCTCCTCACACGCACTGTCTGCTTTTTGACACGCTCCATGTTGACAAGGACACATGTACATCTTCACAATGTGAACTAGCCTTTGTGTCCAATCCCTCCATGTCATGAGGATGTATGTCGCACCGGCTCTAGCCAGGAAAGAAGTCACCGAATCCATGGTTGTTTGTGCCGGTGTGCTAGTGAGAAGACTAAACCGAAGATGTGTTGAAGAGAATGAACCACATGGCAATCCATGTCCTTTGTACCTACATTTAATAGACTCGTTTTGTTCACTTCCTCCAGTTCAATTCCATGTTTGATATTGTGATTATGTGTACGATTTGCACTTACTTAAGCAAGCGTTTAACACTTGCTCACTAGAGAACATGGATCATGGACAATTCTCTTCAACACTTGCAAAAACACTCTGGCTTTCATCACCCCATGACAAGCACCCTACCCCACATGCATTACCCCCCTAGTCTTGTTGGCCTTGCAATAGTCCTCCTGGTCAAAACCTAGGCCCTCTGACAACCCTTGTAGACCCAGTGGAGGAGGTAAGGCAAGTTCCTCCCCTTCCAATTTGGTCCTTGCTGTTCTGACCACGTGTGCTTCAACCCTAAACCATCTTGGACATGACCTGCAACACACACATGGCGACAGGAGTGGAGAAATGAGTAACCTTGAAGATGTCAGAGATGTAGAGCACTAATGACCACGTTTTGCAACAACATGGCAAACTTACCTTTTAGAAGACATTGGGCTCGTCATCCTACTCCTCTACGCACTCCTCCCACCCGTCCATGACATAAGCTTGTTGTTGTTCACGAACTGTTCTTGCCTCCCACTTCCTCTGTTGCTGCGGGTCAGTGAAGTGGTCGCCGTCTTCGGGCTCCTCATCATCCGAGTCACTCAGAACGTGCCGTTCAGGGTCGTACATCTATTCCTACGCGGAGTCTTAGCCTGCTGCCTCGGGGTCGTACTCGGCGTCGTCATTTGCGCGACTCGCCGGTCCTGTTGCCCTTGCAGTTGCCGCAACGACTGTAGAGGCTGCAGCAGCAACTCTGTTTGCTGTTTCGCAGGTGGTCTTGCGCCCCGCCTGCCCCGCCCATCCCCAGCTTGCGCCAATCCCCAACACGCTGGTCCCTAGAATGTCGTGTGAAAGGAGGACAATGCTCTGTGATACTGTGCCAGCAGCACGTGAACCAGCTGCGATGTTGCTGGGTGTACATGTGGCAACATCAGCAACTTCTGCTACAGTAGCCGCAGCTTCTCTTTCTGCTTGGGTCTCAGCTAGAGGCCACCTACCAGCGTAGGCCTCTGCTCTCACGGCATCTTCTACGCGTTGTAGCCGGCGTTTCAGAGCATTGGCTGCTGCCTCAACTGCAGGAGCCACAGCAGGCTCGTTCGTACACTTTTTCTTGGTATGTCCCTTCTGGCCGCACCAGGGGCAGATGTAGTTTTTGCGCCGATTGTCCTCGCGGTCCCACCGAGCACTCTTAGGCCGCCTTGCTCCACGTTTCGGTCCTGGCTGCTGCCACAGCACACCCTCCGAGGCTTTGAGCAAAGTTGGGTTGATGCCAGGCATGGGGAAGTTGTAGGTGCGCCTGTATGCCATGCGTGTTAGACCAACGTCGCACAGTGCCTCGGCTTGCTCCCCACGGCGATGACAAATGCGCATGCATGCGCACAGGGTTGCCCCCACTCCTTCCACGCACCGCAAGTGCACGTCCGATCCTGCACGCTCACCATACGTGTTCTGTTGCTAGGTCCCGTCACGCTGTAACTGTGGGGCCCTTCCTCGACGACGTCGTAGTTGTGCGCAAGGACGCCGCTGTTCAGGAGGCGCTTAGCCGGTGTTGGGGCAAGTTGACCCTCGCACGATTTGCTGAGTTTGTGCGTGTCTGGAAGCAAGCACTACACCCATGTGTACAGAGATACGAAGTTGAAGGGAAAACGTTTCCTGCACTCAACAATGCGGGCATTCAAAGACTCCGTCGTGTTCGAGGTGGTGTGTCCACCAAGGCCGAGTGGACAATACAGTCGGGCCTAGTGCTCCTTCGGGATGCCGCCCACCCCGTCTGCTCCAAGGAGGTACACTATAGCGTGGGAGTTGACGGCACACAGCTGTTCTCCACACCTCCTCCATTCCGCGGGTGTGAGAGCATGTGCCAGCCGCCAAAACCAGTACCCAGCTTGCTTCCCAAAGTTCTGCCTTTTTATTCGGCCGCAAGTGGTAGCAGGAGTAGGTGTGATGAGCCCCAGGCAGCTCCTTCGCCACGGCATTCAACAAACCTTTGTCACGGTGAGAAATGACGACCGTGCCCTTCTTTGCCGTCGTTGGATACGAGATCGCCAGCTGCTCCAAAAACCACTTCCAATTCTCTTCATTCTCGCCCTGCACCATGGCCCACGCCATCGGCACAGCGTTATCGTTGGTGTCGAAAAACTGACTGATGAGGAGCACCTATTTGTGCCCATTCTTGAGATGCGTGCCGTCCATCGTGAGGATTCGACGTGCGTGCTGGAACCTGAGGACAGTATCACCTGGGGCAACAAACACCCTGATGAACATGCCCTCCTTGGTCGCCTCCGCGAGTGCATGCGTGTTCTGGTCCACATGCTTCAGCTGCAGACCACGTGACACAATTTGTAAAAAAGTCGAGGCATACATGGAAAAAAATCTTGCACTGAAAATGTGAACAATACGTACCTCTGCACAGTACAGTGGGAAAAGACTTCATGATAAGGCTTTGGGGCCGATGATGTTTTCCTACGCCTTACTCTTCGCCCGGCATATCGTGTTCTTGTCGACTGCTTTGCCTATGGCTTTGGGAACAACGGCAGCTAACGTCTTCACGTCAGCTGTGGGATATCGCTTCAGCATCGACTCAATCTGCCGCACCACCCACTTCACAGTCTTCGCCAAGTCACCGCGACCAACACGAGGGACACACTTGTGTCCATTGACAAACTCGTCCACCACAAAACCAGTGCCATTTGGTGCCACATGGGCACGGAGTAGCCACGGGCAATCTTTGTCCTTGAATTGCCCACAACGTGCAGTGAACCGCGTCTTCTCACTACGCAACCACCGAATAGTCATTCGGTTGGTGATGGCGTAGTCATCCACTGCTGCGCGTGCCTCAGCCATGTCACGGAATGACATCCCAACGGGAAAAGTAGGCTCTGCCTTTCTGCGCTTTGGGGACTGACCAGACGCCTCATCGTCCGAGGACACTGCACCAAAAACATAGACATGGCACGATTGAAGGGACAAATGGATAACCTTACATTCTTCACACTAGGGGAAAACGGGGCACAATTTTTACCATCAACATGATTCGGGCGAGACAGCCTCAGTGTGTCTCTTGCTTGTTTGGGCAAAATGAGGAGAACCTAAGCATGTTGCTCATTTTCAAAGTGTTCATCGTACACGAGGTTTTGGGTGGATGGGGGTTTGGGACACGAGACCTGGCTTGTTGAGGTGCGGGCGTGAGAGACCACGACGTTGAGGGACCAGAGGAGCGTCGTCTGACCTGCGCCTACGGGACGCAACCCACTGCAACTGGGCAAGCATCTTGGACGACCTGGGTACAATACATGTAAAACTGAAATTTAATTCACTAGATACCCAGGCTCACCGGGCTCAGAGGCGACAGCAAGCGCGTCCATGGGGCGCGGCAGCCATGCGTGGTGGGTGTCTGACGGGCATGACGGAGCCTTGGACCATACTGTTGAGAGCGGTCGAGAGTAGAGTCCAAAGTAGGACCACCGGACACCCTGGACAGGACGCTGGAAGGCGATGTTCTCCCCGCCAATCCTTCACGCGTCGTGTGCATGGCAGACAAAACAGACATAGTGGCATGGTTTCGTGGGGGTTTGCCATGCGTCCTCGTACATGCACATTATCCGACATGATGAGTCTCATTGCCTTACCTCGAGTCGGCGCATGAAACGTCGCAAAAGCGACGACTTGTCAACGGTGGACAGGCTGGTGATTACTGACAGCGACGGCCTGCTGGCTGACTTTGCGTGCTGTGGTTTACCATTGGGAGTGCCGAACTGAAGGATGGGTCTCATCAAAGGACGATTATCCCTTGGTGAATACTGTTTACAGAAACAAGAAGTCCGACAAGTTTCCTTTGCATAAATGCTAACCCCCCATAACACACAAGGCGTAGGGAGGGGTCGCTGACATATTACGCCATGCTCCAGACACTATTGGACAGTCTCAATTTTGGGCGACAAATGATCGCTGATCCCCACCCGGCAGTTGAAGAACAACGGGCAGTCAACTTTTGCAGATTCACCAACTTACCTTTTTAATGAAGTATTAAATGCCCCATGTCCACATCCGTGAAAAATGTACGCCATGCCGGTATGGCGTACTTTTTTCACCCGATGTGGATATGGCGCTGTTAACATCGCCTACACCGGATATGGGGTTCTTTTTTTTTAAGTACGTGGATATGGGGGACTTAAAATTCCACATTTGTATATGGGAGGGTCCGCCCTTCGGGAATGTGGATATGCGAGCTATTTCGCCCTTGGCCTATCTTCTTAGTTACACCATCTTGGCAGAGCCATTCTCTCAATACTCCCATATTTTACGTTTGGGTTCGGTCACGATATACCCAGTTTTCGGAACTATATAGCTGATATAGCAATGTCGCAAAAAATAAAACGCATATGACAACGCCGCACAAAAAACAACGCATATGCCAATGTAGCACAAAAAACAACGCATATGACAATGGCATACATGAAATAACGCATATACCAACGTGACACAGAAAATACCTGAGGAACCCAGAAACGCTAAAAAAAAGTCATGTTCCTGCCACATACCATGTAGCATTGATGCATGACATGATTTTGTCATTCACTATGTCTCAGACGAATGCACCATTGCACTTTTTTCCATGTCAGGTCCAAAACACATGCTCTGATCGAGCATGAAAAAAGGGGTGGGCGGCTGGTTGATTTTGTTGCGGAGGCTGGGCGGATGGTTGCTTTTGTAACGCAAGGTGGGCAGATGGTTGCTTTTCTTCTGAACCACGGGCGGATTGTTGCTTTTCTTTCGAATGACGGGCGGATGAGAGTCACACTTTGCGTTTTATGGGTATATGAGCTATTTCACCCTTTACGTTTTTGTTCGATTACCTCCATTTTTCGAGGTCGGCCCCTCAAGTCATGGATCATCACTCGATTGCAACCCTAGCAATGGAGCAAGGGTCGCAGCCCTAACCCCTTCATTGCGAGGATCATGTTGAAGCGATGACCAATTTTTCATCCTTTTCTTTGCAACACAAAAACCCCCACTTGGGGTTTTAGTCACACGTACTGTTATGCCGGGTAGAACATGGATGGCTCACAGTTCTACGCTCAGGCGTACATGAGTCCCTGAAACTCAGCGATTGGGGATTCATCTCATCACAATCGTAACCCAACACACGTCGACCTTGGGATTTTTACTTAGTTTGGTCGAGGGCATGTTGACCACTAGCCTTGACCTCCAGTGTTCTATTGTGGAAGGTTTTGACAAGTTCGACCACTCTGTAGAACGGTTGACCGAAATTTCACGAACTATATCGATGTTTTGATGTTATTTGGTCAACTTCTCGGCACTGCTACACATATAAAACTATTGTGATTTGTGACGTTCCTATCGACCTGTACAGTTTTACTTTGACCACTCGGCCGTGTCCATACTCGTGCAGATCCCTGATGCGGACCTTGGTGGTAATGGTGAGTCATCTGGTGGCGGACTACCAGATTGGAGCTGACCGACGACCGTTCCAGAGCTCTGGAAGCTACCTGGGACCTCCTGCAATTTTTCTGCAGTACGTAGGAGTTTATCGGTGCACTGGCCGTGGACCCGATTTGCATGTTTTTGCATTGTGTGTCCATTGTTTGATGCTAGATGCATGCATGTCACCAGTCATATCGTGCGGCTTGTGATCCTACATGTCTAGGTCCAGACGACGTAGCGTTCTGACATGTATGCGTAGAGTTACGGCGAAAACAATGGTTTTGGGCCGGTTTTGGGGCAGAGCTTACACTGCCGCGTGCGACACCCGCCGTGCGCCGCGGCAGGTACTTATGCCATGGACCTGTCATTTGTCATTCTCTCTCTGCAAATGCTATTGAAGCATTCTGACACTTTGCCTTGTGTCTCCTAGCCAGACCCTTACCGTTGTGTGCATGACTTGTGATTGTCGTCATAGTCTGATCCGGCACTAACGCCTAGTCGACGGCTATGTCACTAGGAAGCTTCCACACATCTTCTCATCGTATCAGAGTAGTGAGACAGTTCTTACCGAGTTTCGCAGCAGAGATGCAACAGAGCAGTACCAGGGAGAGTCACCGCTGCAGCAGATCCACAGGGACCTATCGACAACAACCAACTGCCACTGATGTAGCTCACCGTCATCATGTGAGACTGCATCAGCAGCAGCCGCTAGCGGCAGCAGGCAACAGCTGTAGTAGGTTGCAGTTGCCAACAGCTGCGAACATTGGCACATGCAACAACAGCAGCATTGAGCAGCGGCAGTAACCCGCAGCGGTAGTAGCACAGCAGCAGCGTGCGGCGGCAATAGCACAATAGTAGTGTAGTAGCAGCAGCAGCGACAACAGCACAACAACAACACAGCAACGACAGTAGTAGGAGCGCAATAGCAATGGCGGTAGTAGCATGCGGCGGCGACAGTAGTGCGCGGCAGCGGCAGCAGCACGCGGCGGCGGCGGTAGCGTGCAGCAGTCGTAGCGCGTAGCAACAGTAGCAGTAGGGCGTAGCTTCTGCCACAGATGCGCACGCAGTCGCTCGGCTGCTGTTGTTGCTGACGACACAGCAATAACAATAGCTAAGTAGAAGCTACAACATAGCTTCCGCACAGCTTCCATGCGGCTCCTACAGAGCGGCCGTCCGCTTGCGCAGCAACCGCGAGAATTGAGACAGAAAAGAGGAGTATGGGAGCTGACATCAGCATTTTACCTTGCTGATGTAATCAGGTCATGTTGACGTCGGCAGCTTTTTGCTGATGTCAACACTTTCCTTGGTGAAATTCCTGGTTACAGAGTCAAAAGTTGCCATCATTTCAACTTCTTGAGAAACGCTCATTTTTCCGCAATTCGACCACGTTGACGTCTCGACCTATAATGAGCGGCGACATGGCTTTGTCCGGTGATATGGGTAAAAGGATAGTGGATCCTTCTTCTTCCTCCTCAAGAGTCATGAGCCCACATTTGCACGCTATTGAGGACCTGCGGAGCCAGCTGGACGAGATGCGTCGCTTGCAGCGGGAGCAGACTGACGCCATCTGTACACTAACCGAGCCTCTTTGGGCTCATTCCAGGACCCCAGGTCAGACCTCTGAGGGAGCGGCCGGTGTCGCACCATCTACACAATAGTCAGCTCCAGCACCGGAGATAGGAGGTGGAGCTGATCCGCCACCTGTTCATCCTTGGGATGAGGATCCAGATATGCCAGGCCTGGAGGGAAACTCCCCCGAGCGCCAGATTCGTGTGCTTCAGGATCGTTTTCTCCAGCTTCAGACGAGCTCTAGGCCCCCACACACATCTCACTTTCCCAAGATTCGATCGTTGCCTGAACTCCACCCTAGCGACTTCCCTCTTCCCGGTGTCTTTCCCATCCCTCGTCCTTCTCAGCCTGTGGTTGCTCTCCCTATGGAGCGGCATTTCTAGGACTTCAAGACACCGCCCCCACGGTATGTAAGCAAGGACGGTTTTGACTGCTAGGAGATCCTCTTCCAGGTTTGGGCCACTTCAGAGGGCGTGTGGTCCTACTACCACTGTTCGTTTCAGACTGCGAACCGAGCACAAGTACAGACATCGGCTAGGGTGATTTGCGGACTTGTCTACGCCATGCCGCGTGAGACCGTCGTCGACTTCCGCTCGTTCCTTGGCGAGGCGAGCACAGGCACCGACGCTGATCCACGTGGGGGCTGGGACTTGGCATGATCCCTGCTTGCTGTAGATACGCATGCCATTCACGCCATGCACATTCGTGCCTTTCACTCCCTCCGTCCAGGCCCTGGCAAGCCTGCAACTGACTATTGGCAATGATTTATGCACATCGACACGCGCCTTAGGACCTCAGGAGGTACACAACTGTGGGCGCTCCGCACCATCATGCTTGGAGTTTGCCTTGATTACATAGACATCTTCACAAGGCACAGCAACGCCGTGCTTGACCCATTTTTGGCCTCACTGTACCTTCTTCCTTGGGTGCACCAGCTCTTCCTCCAGGTGACTTCCGGTCGTGAGGCAGCCATGGCTCATCAGGAGACCCCCCTTGCTGCAACAGTCGTCACATAACCACCGATGCCCCTCCTGCAGACTCCATCTCCATCCTCTACCACGTCCTCCTCTTCCCCTTCCACCCTGATTACACCTACTCAGACTCACAGTGTCGCGGCAACAGCACAGGGGAAGAAGGGACAACGGAGGCGCGGCTTGGGCCAGCAACAGTCACTGCAACAGCCGTCATCAGGTAGTAGCAGTGGACGCTCTGTTCACTGCTACAAATGTGGAGGCGCTCATCGCTACACCAAAAGCGAGCAGCCATTCGAATGGGCATGGATCACTCGTAGGCTCCAGGCTGTGCATGCACTATGGTCTACGTCGAGCAGCACATCCTTCGGGCGCGCAGCAACCACGACCGGAACAGTTTCTACTTCACCAGCAGCGACATGCGGCGACCCAGACACACGTGATCGCACCATCAGTGAGTTCTGACACCTTCCTGCGCTTCACTTTTAGGGAGGTGCGAGTGTGTTGTCATTGTTGGGTGGTTCACAGATTGTCTGTCCGTCTGTTCTTGTGGCTTGGGATGACTCGTGTGGGGGGGCACAGTCAACATGTGATGACGACGGGCCTGACTGTACTGATTGGATTCATGACTCTCGCCTTTGTGCCCTTTGTCGTTCCTCCCCACCTGCTGCTGAGCGTCCGTCTGAGGCCGAGAGTTCCATTGCCCGTTGTACAGTGACGTCCTCTAGTCGTGATTCTGGTGGTACTTGGATCATCGATTCCGGTGCCACTCATCACATGACCTATTGTCAAACTGATTTTGTTGTTCTCGGCCCTGTTACGTCTGTTCGTTCTGTCTGCACACACTCTGGTCAGTCATTGCCAGTCCAAGGTGTTGGGGCCGTGTGTTTTGATGGTTCGTCTGGTCCTCTGTATCTTTCCGAGGTGTTGTTTGTGCCTGACCTTGAGCTCAATTTGCTTTCTGTACGTACTTTCACAGTGATGGGACTCTCTGTGGAGCACATTGCAGAGGCCGTGACTATGACTGGTATTGTCACTCGTAGCGTTGTTCTTCGTGCCTCTGTTATGGATGATCTGTATCGTGTTTCTCGGACTTCTGCTCCTTGCCCCCCCTCCCCTTCAACTTGTGTTTTTGTCACTGGCATTTTGTCTCTTGAGCACCAGCGATTGCTTCATCGCCACCTGTGTCATATAGGCTCCGACACTATGTCGAAGCTCATTCGGACTCAGCCCGCCCTCAGTCTTGACGCGGCTTCTTTCAAGAAGCCGCCCAAGATTGAGTGTCTCTTCTGCGCTCAGGGTAAGATGCATCGTTGCACCTACCTTGAATCTCGTTCTCGCGCACTTTGCCGTCTTGAGTTAGTCCATTCGGACCTTCTTGGTCCCATTTCTGTCGATTCTCTGTCCGATTGGGGCCGATACATCCTGACCCTGACTGATGACTTCAGCCGGATGCGGTGGGTCTACTGCCTCCGCTAGAAGAGTGACACTGCTCTTGCAATTTGTCTCTGGTTAGTGATGGCTGAGCGTCAGTCCCGCCACACGCTACACACCTTATGCTTGGATCGCGGCGGCGAGTTTCTTAGTGAGATGGACAGCTTCTTCGTTGAGCATGGGAATTTCCACCTGGTCTCCGCTCGTGCTACTCGTGAGCAGAACGTTGTTTTTGAGCGCTAGAATTGCACCATGGAGGATGCGGTTCGTGCTATGCAGTCTGAGTGCGGTCTCCCGCAGTCTGAGCGCCTACGAGCACCTCTTGCGAGGCTGATGTGTCCATTGGAGCTCCCTACACTTCACAGTCTCCAGCTCTTGATGACCCAGTGATCATTGCTGTTGGCCCAGAGACCTCTACAGCACCGCCGGCTTCAATCCCTATTCCCTTGTACCCCACAGGTACCCATGAATATGTAGCTGTGCATACTCCTGTGACCGTACCTGTGTCTGCCGGGACTCCTGCCTCTGTGCATGGCCCTGGCTCACATGCTCCTTCTGTCACACCGAGTTCCGTGTCTCCCACACACGCATCTCCTTGCACGATATCACCAGCTCGCTTGCCTCAGCCCTCCCATTTGCAATTGTGCATGTTTCTGAGCCTGAGGTGTGCCCCTCGAGCCCAGGTCATTCCCGTGAGCTTGGCGGTCGTCTTTCACCATTGGACTCCGGGGCTCAGCAAGTGTCTGGTCCCGCACCCAGGCGCTCCACTCGCAACATCGCGTGTGGTGATCCTGGCACAAAGGCCCTAGGCCTGAGTATCCCCACTAAGCACAAAGAGGTAAATCCGGCGTGCCCCGTACGGCACGACCTTGTCGCTTGCAAGTTTCATATCACTTTTGATGCAGCAGCCGTTCTTGTGGCCGTCAGACCAAGCACTGAGGCATGCGCTCTTGCCACACAGAGCTCTCCCTTGATGGCACTTGACCCTGGCACATTGAGGGAAGCTCTCTCATCACAGGATGCTGACACTTGGCATGTTGCACGTGAGGATGAGCTTTGCGCCATCTGAGGGCACGGATTTTACGAGCTAGTCAAACTTCCACCTGGGAGGAAGGCTATTCAGGTCAAGTGGGTATTTCAAAAGAAAGTGAAGCAGGATGGCTCACTGGAACGCCACAAGGCTCTCTTGGTCGTCAAGGGGTACTCTTAGATTGAGGGCATCAATTACAGTGACACCTTTGCCCCTGTCAGCCACATGACCTCTGCTTGCACTCTGTTCACCATAGTGGCTTAGCATGACTTGGAACTGCACCAGCTGGATGAGAACAATGCGTTCCTCCATGGCTCTTTGGATGAGGAGATTTACGTAGCTCAACCACCTGGCTTTGAGGACGGTGACAAGGTCTGGTGCTTGTGCAAGTCCTTGTAAAGCCTCAAGTAGTCTCCTCAGTGTTGGAACCAGGAGAGCATTGGCACCTCGACTCGTACGGGATATGTATAGAGCGAGGCAGATCCCTCTCTCTTCATCTGACGGACGCTTTAGCGGTTCACCACCATCTTGGTCTATGTCGACAACCTTCTGATCGTGTCTCCTTCACTCGAGGCTGTGAAGGAGGCCAAGGCTATCCTCCACACTACCTACAGGATGAAGGACCTTGGTCCAGCAGCGGTGTTTCTAAGCATGGAGATCGTGCGAGTCCGCAGACGTCGTACTCTAGTATTGCATCAGGTACGATACACACGTGTTGTGAGGGAGCGCTTTAGCGACCTCCTTGGCGCAGTGCCCACGGCTTCCACACCTCTTACGCATGACATGAAGGATGCGGTGAAGGTGGACGATCCCACACAATTGGGAGAGACAGTGGATGTAACCTTGTACCTCCATCTCATCGGATCTCTGATATACCTGGCCACTACCACACCTCCTGATATCGCCTTTGCTGTCAACCTCCTTGCCCAGATTTTGTAGGCTCCACGCGCTAGAGACCTTCACGTGGTTGTGCGAGTGGTGCGGGACGTGGTCTCCCCACCGTACATCAGACATTGATTTCGCCGGTAGTGTTTGGTGGTCCTTGACGGCTACACTGACAGCGACTGGGCCTGGAGCCCATATGGCCGCAATCACACGGGTTACGTGTTCATGCTCAGTGGTACCCATGTGCCCTGGTGCAGAGGGAAGCAGGGCTGCATTGCACTTAGCTCATCGAAGGCACAGTATGTTTCTCTGGATGCAAGGACTACTAAGGCGGTACGGTTGCAGCGCCTGTTCCTTGAGCTGGGTCAGTCAATACCTGCCATTGTGCTCGTTGCGACAACGAGAGTGCTGTTTCCATTTCGGAGAACTCTGGTGTCTTTCATGCTTGCACAAAGCACAATGCGGTTGAGCATCACTTTGTGTGTGATCTGGTGGAGCGACATGTGATCTCCATCATTTGGGTTAGCACTGACATGCATCATGCTGACTTCTTGACAAAGGCACTAGCATGCGAAATTTTCCTGGTGGCCATTCGTTTTCTTGGGCTTCACCCCTTGCCTGAGAGTGGTTGAGTGTGGGGTGTATCTGTGTCCGTGTCACATCTATCCTTGCACTCGTTCTTGTACTTGTCTCAATGCTGCACTTGTATGGACATGCGTACCATCTGGTCATGGGGGAGTGTTGTGATTTGTGACGTTCCTGTCGACCTGTACAGTTTACTATGACCACTCGACCGTGTCCATATTCATGCAGATCCCTGATGCGGACCTTGGTGGTACCGGTGCGTCATGTGGTGGCGGACTACCAGATTGGAGCTGACCGACGACTGTTCCAGAGCGCTGGTCGCTACCTGGGACCTCCTGCAATTTTTCCGCAGTAAGCAGTAGATTATCAGTGCACTGGCTGTGGGCCCGATTTGCATGTTTTTGCATAGTGTGTCCAGCGTTTGATGCTGGATGAATGCATGTGACCAGTTGTAACGTCCGGTTTGTGATCCCGCATGTCTAGGTCCAGACGGCATAGCGTTCTAACATGTATGCGCAGAGTTACGGCCAAAACAGTAACTTTGGGCCGGTTTTAGGATAGATCTTGCACTGTCGCGTGCGACACCCGCCGTGCGCCACGGCAGGTACTTATGCCATGGACCTGTCATTTGTCACTCTTTCTCTGCAAATGCTATTGAAGCATTCTGGAACTTTGCCTTGTGTCTCCTAGCGAGACCCTTGCGGTTGTGTGCACGACTTGTGACTGTCGTCACTGTCGGACTAGGCACTGACGCCTAGTCGGCGGCTATGTCTCTAGGAAGCTTCTATGTATCTTCTCAAAAACGATGTGCCTCGATGTTCTCCGAACCCCGTATTGTCTCTTTAGAGTGGAATCATATGCGTCATTTGACTCGAATGCCCACGACCTCGTACACGCGTTGTTTTGTTTCGTGCTAGAGTATGTATGTGCACAACATTTCCAACACTTTTCATCGAAGTTCACTTGATTGTGATTGTAACACATCCATTTGAACCAATTCCTCTTACCATCTTTTCTCTGCACCTCATCCCTATGAACCATCCTCATTCCGCTCGACATTACACACATGTAATGGGTGCCGATGAGAAGAGGATTCTAGTAACTGGTCAAAATGGATAACTTGTGATCTGTAGTAACTATCATTGAATGAATACTTTTGGAATGGTCGAGCCCATGTAAAAAACAATGAAATGAAGACTCAGGCATACTTGGGTCTTTGGTGCTCGAGTCGAGTGATGCCTGTGAGTACGCGTTGTGAGAGGGTGCTTCAAGAAACTCTACCAAGACTTCGGGTCTTTGAGAACGTCAAGGAGGGCTTCATAGAAGTCAAGCACTTTTGAGAACTCGACCAACTTGTGATGATTGGCAGGTCCTATAATGGACTACATAATGACCACTTATATGCTAGTCGAGCTATCACAACCATTTTTGTCCATAAAACTATTCAGACTTGAACTCAACTACGTTGTGCACAAGAAAGAAATGCTTGCAGTTGTGCATGTTTTCAAGATATGGAGATCCTAATTGGAATGCTAACGATGCATCGTTGCATTGACCATCATTTCCTAAATCATCTCAAGACTTAGCCAAATCTAAGTCGTTGAAAATCTCGACGGATGGAGTTTCTTTAGTCTAACGTCGACAACAACATTGGGTACCAAGGTGGAAAAGCTATTCCAGCAAATGCGCTAAGCCATTGACCAGATTTGATGGCCGCAATCAACATGTTGCTTGTCGATTGAGACCCGTACCTAGCAAGGCTATTCACGAGAGGATACAACGAGTTTAGAGGGTATGTCAAAATCAAGTGTTGGTTTGACGTCCCCTAGTGGTAACGACAATTCACTCACGAAGTCGCTCTTTTTCCAAACGAGGAGCTACAAAGGATGCTATTGGAGGAATGCCATGATACCTGTCCAGGTGGACAATTTAACAAGGATAACAAGCTCAAGAAGGAGATGAAATAAAACTGGTGTAACAAGACCTAGAGCAACATGCTAGCCTTCTCCAAATAACACGACACTTGTCAGAGGCAAAAATCTCATTGCACAAGCCCATATGGTCTAATACAACCACTTCACATTCCGATAGAATGATGAATCGACATTAGCATGGGCTTCACAACGTGATTGCCTCCTTCTCTCAAGGGGAATGACACTATCCTTGTCGTGGTGGATGGGTTTTCCAAAATTTCACACTTCATTCCGACGATAGCCACCGTCACCGTAGAAGGTATAGCATGGTTGTTTGTACCACTGCACAATGTAGCTCGTTCAGTCATGACCATCAAAGACAGTCACTTCACATTTTTTTTCACAAAAGTATGATGACAGTTGGATCCAGCCATCGACCCCGTTCCACCCTCATACTTATGGACAAACAGAGCAGACCAATTAAATACTCGAACAGTTCTGCGCACTTTATGCAAGCCGCACAACACTTGTTAGCTAGCCAAACTATCAAACCTCGCACTCGCAGACAACTCTGCCACTTCCACCATAATGAGTAGAATACCATTCGAAGTGGTCTACGATTAACTTTTAGCCATACCGGCTTGATAGTAAAGTCAGAGCAAGATTCCCGCGGTAGATATGCATCACAAGGATTTCTCAAGCATGTGGGAGGAAACACAATAGACCCTTGAGAAGACACAAGCTGCCATGAACTGAGCATTCGACCGACATCGCAACGATGACGTGTTCAGCATTGGAAATCGCAACCTCCTTAGCTCAATGAGGATCAAACTCCTGGGACATGACTTTGCAAAGCTTAGACCTTGCTGGATGGGACCGCTTTAAATCAAGCAGATTCAAAGCCTTGTCGACAGACAACTTTGCCTACCCGATAGTATGGCAATTCATCCCTTTTTTCATATCAACAAGCTCAAGCACTACCTGGGCCCCAGCCCTAACTTCCCCAGCTGAGACATTTTACCTCCACCTCTTGTATAATTGGACCGTGATAGAGTGTACATGATTGAAGACATCCTTGGACATTCGCGACGAGGAAAAATGGCTAAGTATCTAGTCAAGCAACTTGGTTGCGATGCCGTGCACACAAATTGGGAGCCTTATGACAACCTCCGAGACCTCGATCACTTGATTAAGGGCTACTATCTCCGTCAGCTACCTACGTTTGCTAATGCCTTGGGACGTCACTGCTAAACGGGAGGAAGTGTAACGTCCTTGGCGTATAGGAGTTCATCAAATGCATAAGTGGGTGTTTTTGTCCTTGCATTTACTATGTTTTCCAGTAGATTTTGAAAATTTGGCCACTTTCTAGAATGATCGAAACAAGTGTTGCGAACCATATTGATGTTTTGATATTGTTTGGTCGACATCTCGACAACGTTGGACTTTCATAAAACGACGTCTTTATACTCTCGAAGCCCCCAGAATTCTTGGTGAATGCTCTTTAAGTAGCCACTCACGGTATGAATTGGCACTCTTTGCTCGGTTTTATCGCCGAAGACCCAACATATGCCTCATTTGGATTCTTGTCATTGTACATGGCTTCTCCATGCACTTGACACTTACCATAGAAGTATGCTTAGTGCTTAATACAAAGCATCCATCTGTCCCGATTCCTTAAGTTGTCTATTGTCTTGCATGTCATCCCTATGAATCACCTAATTTTCACTCGACATGACTGTACGGTCCTAACGGAACCTGCATTTGTGCATTGCTGGAACAACAGAACAATAGTGGACTAAAATGTTAAGTCAAACAAGGTAAACATGCTCAATCAATTTTCATCAATTAAAGGCATTGAAAAGCTGAGTTTCCATTCACTTTGTAGCCATTTTTTAAAAAGAAACTATGTGATAAGTGAGCCCATGCGGTACATAGATGAAATGTTAAACATTTAAACTGCCTAGCCATGTAACAACTGTCTCAACTGAAACAGCGGGAAATGGCCAAATCAGCTCTCGATTTTGCAAACGGGGATGTGACCATATACCCATCGAATTCTCAATAGATCCACCATATCCATAGACCTCTCTTTATTGACCCCATATCCAGACGGTGACGCCTTTATGTCTACCGTACCACGTGCTCGCTGATTTAGATCGCCATGTCCACATACCGCACTGAAAGAATCCCATGTCCACAAGATTTTATTTAACAAACCATATGTCCACACCATTTTGTACGCTGCTAAGCAGTTTTTGCGAACGGAACTGTGCGTCATTGGCTGTTACCCGGTGCAGACCCCATAGATGGCACTTTGACCTGAGAAGTACAGGACAAGTGTATAGGCGATTTCGTGTGCAAACGAGCAAAGCGGAGTGTGTCGACAAGACAGATGTTTTAAACTATAGCCGCGAGGCGTTGTAAGAGCGTCCATTTGGGGAGGGGGTGGTTTGCACTGCACGTGGATGTGTAGTTTTGACAAGTTCCTGTGGAACCCGCTTGTCAATGCTGTGAAAAGTCACTATGGCGGTGACATCCTTTTTCAGCAAGAAGAATGCTTTGTAGTGTGAAGGTCACAAACCTATATGAAATGAAACTTTTAACCGCATCCCTACATGCCCTCAATTTATTCAAGGATCGATGTGGTTCGCTTTCATTTACGTAGAGAATGCTTCCACACCTCTTTAACGTCTTGGGGACGGAGCCCTACCCCTACAAGGGTGCCTACACACGTAGGGTGGTGTGTGGACATTCTATGGCCTGAACCGAGCAAAGCAAGGTGACATTGGAGGCTCATCAAGCAGGAGTGGGACCGGAGACATGCACCCTACCCTGGGATATTCATTGAAGGGGATGGGCCAACGCAGGAAGTGATGTGTTGGGTGACCGGACACTAGATGCCTTCGCCCCGGCCTAAGGATTGTTTCAGCAGTTGGGAACCCTGGAAGAGCACGGACCTCTTCGTGGAAGAAGTGATAACACATCTTGCAAGGTTGTGAAACCAATGGATCTATGAACATGATGTGATTTTCCACCAAAAACTCACAGTTCCCACTCACCCTTTAAGGCAACAAGACCAATGCAAGCATTGCAATGTCTCAACGTTGACAATGATACTTTGGCACGATGGAGTTGTACTCAACGCAGTGACGGAGAAGACATAAAAAATCCCTGAATAAAAGAAGAAGTCCAATTAGCGTAAATTGGACTTTTGGTAGACAAATCCAACTGAATGACATGGTTGAATTAACCTGAAATAGAGAAGACATGGTTTCATGCTTCATGCAATGCGTATGCTTAAGTAAGAATACTTTTGCAATATGGACTACATCATGATGAAGGTTTGGGCACAACATTATTACTTCCATTGTTTTTGTAACAATAAGTCTAGTGCTCTTGTGACAAAGACAAACATTGACAAGCATGTGAAGGCCACTTGTAATGGAACATTGTGTGCGTACCTTTCACATACTTATGCAGTATGGAGTACATCATGATGCAATTTTGGGCACTTAATTACTACTTTCATGTTTTTTAATGATATGCCTAGTGCAATTGTCACAAAGACAGAAATTGAGAAGCACACGAAGGCCACTTGTAATGGAACATTGTTTGTGTTCCTTTCACAGAGGAGCGTCTGAATGTGGTCCCATATTGGTGGTAAGGCGCTCTTAGTGTGTGAAGCCTGCAGTTGAGGGACCAGGGCGCCCACACACCAACCATCGCTGGACTGCAGGGGGCAAAGAATAGATCCACAACATGATCTCATAGGCAGGACATAAGATACCTGTGAGACAGCACTTACCAGGGTAGCAGTCTACAAACTCCACATCGTCTTCTATCTTGGATGATGTAGAGTTAGATTTCTCTGTGTCACAGCCGTCCATGTCGTAAAAGACATCTTTCTCCTCCTCGTGATAGGGAATGTCATATTTGAGACACAGTCCATGTTGACACGGACACATGTACAATTTCACAATGTGAACTGGCCTTTGTGCCCAGTCCCTCCATCTCATGAGGATGTATGTCACACCGGCTCCGGCTAGGAAGGACGTCACACAATCCATCACACTTGGCACTGCCGTGAATATTGAAGTTGAATGGAAGAGAATGAACAACACTAGGAAGGTAACCCTTTATAGCACGGCATGTAGGCACAAAATACCTAAAAAAAGAATTTGCTTTTCTTACTGTGTTTTTGGTGTCTCACTAGACTGGTTTCTTTGACAATGTGTTCATTTGACCTTCCAATCAGACACAAACATGGTTCATAGAAAAGTACAGTTCAGAGCAAACAAAAACACCATGACGTCAGTGTGCAATGTGAGCCACCCTACCCCAGCTGCTTCTCACCCTAGTGGTGTCTTACCTCTGCAATAGTTATCCATGTAAACACAAGTCTTGTGTTCTGTGAGCTCCATTCTCGTCCCAATGGTGGAGGCCAATACACCATGCTGTTGTTCCCAGTTGTGACAATTTGTGCTCCCAGCTTGTTCCACTTGTCCATTACCTGCACGACAGAAAACACATGGTTGGATGGTTAATGTGAATGTAGAACCAAAACAGGGACTAACACCATGAATTACTTGCTTTAGCAACATGTCACACTTTCCTTCTAGAACACATCGGGCTCGTCATCCCATTCTTTAGCGCACTCCTCCTTGCCATCCATGACGCAAGCCTGTTGCTGCTCATGGACACTTCCGGCCTCCTTCTCCCTCTGCTACTACGGGTCAGAGAAATGGTTGTCGTCCTCATGCTCCTCCTCCTCTGAGACACTCAAAACGTGCCTTTCGGGATCGTAAATCTCTTCCTACACAGACTCATATCCCGATGCCTTGGGGTTGTACTCAGTGTCGTCATTGACGGTAGCCGTAGGCCCTGTTGCCTTTGCAGTCGTCGCAATAAATGCAGAGGCTACAGCATCAACTCTGGTTGCTGCCGCACTTGAGCTCCTGCGTTGTACCTATCCTGCCCATCCCCAGCTCGCACCAATGCCCAACAAGCTGGTGCCTAGACTGTTCTCGGAGAGCAAGAATAATGGTTTCTGCTGCTGTGCCTGTAGTCTGTGAAACCGATGCAATGGTGCATGGTGTACCAGTGGCAGCATCTGCTACTTTTGCTACTTCTCCTACAGCTCCTTTTTTTGCTTGGGTCTCGGCTGGAGGCCACCGATGAGCATAGGCCTCTGCACTCATGGCATCCTCTACGCGTTGTAGCCGTCGTGGAAGAGAGTTGGCTGCTACCTTAGCAGTAGGAGCCACAACAGGCTCGTTCTTACAGTTTTTCATGGTGTGTCCCTTTTGGCCGCAACGGGGACAGATACAGTTCTTCCGATGCTTGTCCTCACGGTCCCACCAAGCACTCTTCGGCCGCCCTCCTCCATGCTTAGGGCCCGGCTGCTGCCACAGTACTCCCTCCTTGAATTTGAGGACCGCTAGGTTAACGCCTGGCATGGGGAGGTTGTATGTACGCTTGTATGCCATGTGTGTGAGTCCAACGTCGCATAGTGGCTCCGCCTGCTCTCCACGACCGATGACAAAGGCGCAAACATGCGCGCAAGGTTGGCCCCACTCCTTCCACGCACCGCACATGCTCGTCCAGTCCAGCACGTTGACCATCCGGGTCCTGTTGCTTGGCCTCGTCACACTGCCACTATGGGGCATTTCCTCCACGACGTTGTAGTTGTGGGCTAAGAGGCTACTGTTGAGAAGCCGCTTGACTGTCGTCGACACAAGTTGTCCTTCGTATGACTTGCCGCTCCAGTAGAACGGAAACACTTTTTAGCACTTGATGATGCGGGTGTTCAAGGACTCCGCTGCGTTCCACGTGGTGTGTCCACCACGCCAAAGTGGAGAGTACAGCCTGGCCCACGGTTCCTTCGGAATGCCGCCAACTCCGTCTGCTCGGAGGAGGTACACTGCAGCTCTGGAGTCCATGGCACGCAGCTGTTCTTCACACCTCCTCCACTCTGTTGGTGTAAGCGCATGTGCCAGCTGCCAAAACCAGTAGACAGCTTGCTTACCAAACTTCTGCCTTATGTTCTGCTGCAAGTAGAAGCAACAGTACGTGTGATGTGCCCCAGGCAGCTCCTTCTCCACAGCCTTCAACAGTCCTAAGTCACCGTAAAAAATGACGACGATACATTTCTCTGCCTTCGTGGGATACACGATCCCCAGTTGTTCCAAAAACCATTTCCAGTTTTTCTCATTTTGCCCCTGAACCATCGCCCACGCCATCGGCACAACGTTGTCATTGGCGTAAAAAACCTCGCTGATGAGGAGGACTTGTTTGTGACCGTTTTTAAGATGCGTGCTGTCCATTGTCAGGATCCGGCGAGCGTGCTGGAAGCCCAGGACCATGGCTCCAGGTGCCATAAACGCGCGGATGAAGATGCCATCCTTGGTTGCCTCAGCCAGAGCATGCGTGTTCTTGTGCACACGTTTCAGTTGCAATGCATACGGAAGAAAGTGTTAGAACCAGTTCCGAGACAATATGATGGAAAGGAGAAGAGTTGCAAATACAACACATAGTGTCGTACCGCCTCATAGTAGACTCGGATTAGGCTCCACGATAGGGCTTTTTGGCCGGTGAGATTTTCTTGCGCCTTCAGCTTTGCCTGGTACATCGTGTTCTTGTCCACCGCTTTGCCTGTTGCTTTGCGGACAACGGGTGACAACGTCTTCACGTCGGCTGTCGGGTTCCGCTTCAGTGTTGACTCAATTTGCTGCGCGACCCACTTCACTGTCTTCACCGGATCTCCATGACCTACTCCTAGGACACACTTGTGACCGTCCACGAACTCGGAGACGACGACGGCGGCGCCGTTTGGGTGACATGGTCACAAAGAAGCCACGGGGAATTCTTCTCCTTGAACTTCCCACACCGTGCAGTGAACCGCGTCTTTTTCACTGCGTAGCCACCGGATAGTCATCCGGTTGGTGATAACGTAGTCATCCACTGCTGGGCGTGCCTCCGCCATGTCCCGGAACGACATCCCTGCACGAAAAGTAGGCTCTGCCTTCCTGCGCTTTGGGGCTTGACCCGACGCCTCATCATTGGATAACACTGCACCACAAAGAAGATGACGTGGCCAATTTCAATGGGCAGAGAAACAAAAGGAAATTGAAGTAAAAATTAATGCGAGACATAATGTTTACTAGCATCATGACTCGAGGGAGACAACCTGAGGGTGTCTCTTGCTTATTCTGGCAAAATCAGGAGCACCTGAGCACGCTGCTCATGCTCAAAGTGCTCGTCATACACGAGGTTTTGGGTGGATGGGGTTTGGGGCACGAGACCTGGCTCGTTGAGCTGTGGGCGTGTCAGTCCTTGCGGTTCAGAAACCACAGGAACTTCGCTTGACCTACGCGTATGCGAGGCACCCCACTTCAATTGGACAGCCAAAAGTTGGATGAAACAAGTACAATACATGCAAAATTGGGCGTAAACACACTAGATGGACGTAAATCCATGCTCATCGGGCTCACAGGCGTCGACGTCTGGGTCCATGGCACGCGGTTGCCTAGCATGGTGGCTTTCTCAAAAGCATAACGGGGCATTGGACCCTACTCTGGACAGCGATCGAGAGCAGTGTCCAATACCGGACCACCGGACACCTTGGAAAGGACATCAGAAGGCGCCGGCCATTGACATGACGTTTGCATGGTAAACAAAATAGACATAGTGGCACGTGTTTGCGGGGGGCGACCGTCTCGCGAGGGCCTCGTACATGCACGATACTCATGCGACACCTCGAGTCGGCGCATCGAATGTCACGCAAACGACGACATTGTGAACGTTGCACAGAAGACATCGGACAAGGTTGACAGTGTTGTGCTTTGTGCCGTTCCTGTACAGTTTACTATGACCACTCGGTCGTGTCCAAACACATGCAGATCCCTCTGGCAGGCGGCCCTGGTGACACCGGCGCGACGACAGGCGGCGGACTACCCGCTTGGAGCTGACCGACCATTGTTCCAGATCCCCAGATGCCACCGGGACTCTTTGCTGTGTCTTCTGTGTCTTGCAGGCGTCTTTCGGCGGACTGGCCATGAGGCCTATTTGCATGTTTTTGCATTGTATGCTCACTGTCAGTCGATGGATGCATGCATGTGACAAGTCGTAGCGTCTGTCTTTTGATTCTACACGTCTATGTTCAGGCGACGTAGGATTCTGACATGTGTGCGCAGAGTTACGGCCAAAACAGTGGTTTTGGGCCGGTTTTAGGACAGCTCTTGGACTGCCGCGTGCGACACCCGCCGTACGCCGCTGCAGGTATTCATGCCTTGGACCTGTCATTTGTCATTTCTCTCTGCATATGCTATATTGAAGCATTTTGACACTGTGTCTCCTAGCCAAACCCTTGCCGTTGTGTGTACGACCTGTGACTATTGTCACCGTCTGACCAGGCACTGACGCCTGGTCAGCGGCTATGTTGCTGGGAAGCTTCTACGCACTTTCTCATGGTATCAGAGCAGTGAGACAGTTCTCATTGAGCTGCGTAGCAGAGACGCAGCAGAGCAGCAGTAGTGAGAGTCACCGCTGCAGCAGAGTTTCTGGGATCTGTTGGAGATGGCCGGTCGCCGTCAATGTACTCCACCCACCACGTCAGATCGCAGCTGCAGAGGCAGCAGCAGCGGCGTGTACTGCCACGGAGAGGTGTGTGGCGGCTGCGGTGCGTGCAGCCGCCCTCCCACAGTCGCAAAAGCAGAGCAGCAGCAGCAAAGGCGGCGGCAGCAGCAACGCAACAGCAGCGGCCGCAGCATCAGCGTGGCAGCAGCGGCGGCAGCAGCAGCGCAGCAGCAGCGTCGGCAGCAGCAGCGCAGTAGTGGCAGCGGCACAGCAGCAGCAGTGGCAGTCGCGGCGGCAGCAGCAGCGCAACAGTGGCAGCAGCAGCAATGCGCGGCGGCGGCAGCCAGCAGCAGCTGCAGCGCGCAGCAGCAGCTGCAGCGCGTAGCAGCAGCTGCAGCAGCGCAGCCGCTGCTGCCATCGCTGCACACGCAGCTACGCAACTGCTACTGCAGCTGACAGCACAGCTGCAGCAGCAACTGGGCGGAAGCAACTGCGCAACTTCCGCGGAGCTGCCGCGTGCCACCGCGAAGCGGCTCCACACGCGCGCAGAACCGCAACAAAAAAAAAGAGGGAGGGGACGAACTGATGTCAGCATTGCTGATTGCTGACGTCATCAGGTCGTGCTGACGTCAGCAACCACTTGCTGACATCAGCATTACACTTAGCCAAACATTCACCCGGAAAGTCAAAGGTTTCTAGCGTTTCAAATCCTCGAGAAATGCAGACGGTTTTTAAATCCGGCAAACTTGACCTGTCATCCCATAGTGAGGGGCGACATGAGTTCGCCCAACGACAAGGACAAGGGACCAGGTGATCCCTGCTCCTCATCTTCAGGGGTATTGAGCCCTCGCTCGCAGGCCATTGCGGACCTGCGCAGCCAGCAGGAGGAGATGTGTCGTCTGCAGCGAGAGCAAACTGTCGCAATCCGCACGCTGACTGAGCTTCTGCGTGCTCAGTCCACGGCTCCTTCACGCATTTCTGAGGGAGCTGCCGGCGTTGGGGCCTCCACCCAGCACTCGGCCCAGGTGCCTGTGACAGGTGCTCTGCCTACTTCACCTCCTGGTGTGGTTTCTCCACCACCTGCGGACCTCCTTGATGACGAGCCATTCATGCCAGGCTTCGAGGATGACTCCCAGGAGCGGGAGATTCGTCTTCTACAGGAGCGCCTCCGTCAGCTGCAGACGGGTATCCGACCTCCACCCGTGTCCCCGATACGATCGTCACCTGACTTCCCTGGTGATCACCCTCTTCCAGAAGTTTTCCTCGTCTCTCGTCCTCCTCAGCTTGCGGTTGCTCTCCCCNTGCCGGCGTTGCGGCCTCCACCCAGCACTCGGCCCAGGTGCCCGTGACAGGTGCTCCGCCTGCTTCACCTCCTGGTGTGGTTTCTCCACCACCTGCGGACCTCCTTGATGACGAGCCATTCATGCCAGGCTTCGAGGATGACTCCCAGGAGCGGGAGATTCGTCTTCTACAGGAGCGCCTCCGTCAGCTGCAGACGGGTATCCGACCTCCACCCGTGTCCCCGATACGATCGTCACCTGACTTCCCTGGTGATCACCCTCTTCCAGAAGTTTTCCTCGTCTCTCGTCCTCCTCAGCTTGCGGTTGCTCTCCCCACGGAGTGGCAACCAAAGGACTTTGAGGCACCACCTCCACGGTACATCAGCGAGGATGGATTTGACTGCTGGGAGATCCTGTTTCAGGTGTGGGCCACTACATAGGGAGTGTGGCCTTACTACCACAGCCCATACCAGTCTACAGATCCAGCACAGGTGCTGACAGCAGCCCGGGCCATGAGAGGACTTCTCTATCCCATGCCACGCGAGACTGTTGTCGACTTCCGCCCCTTCCTTGGCGAGGCTGGCACAGGCACCGGAGCTGATCCTCGTGGAGGCTGGGATCTGGTGTTGTCCCTACTGGCCGCAGAGACGCACGCTACGTGTGCGTCACACATTCGTGCTTTCCACTTGCTCCGTCAGGGATCAGCAGAGCCTGCGGCGGATTGTTAGCGACGTGCCATTCGCATTTACATGCGTCTGGGGACCTCAGGGGGCACACAGCTGTGGGCACTTCGGACGATCATGCTCGGAGTTTGCCTTGAGTACACCGACATCTTCACACGGTACAGCGACGCTGCTCTCGAGCCTTTCTCAGCCAACGTGCAGCTGCTCCCTTGGGCGCATCAGCTCTTCCTCCAGGTGACGTCGGCCCGCGAGGCAGCAATAGCACATCAGGAGACTTCCCTCACTGCAGCAGTCCTCGCCTCACCACCATCTTCTCTCCTGCAGTCACCCTCATCCACCTCCATCACGACCTCATCTTCCTCCTCCTCTTCGACCCCGTCTACACCCACATAGACGCAGGGCGTTGCACCAGCTGCCCAGGGGAAGAAGAAGAATAGGAAGGGCGGATCGGGTCTGCAGGAGCCGTCATCCAGTGGTAGCAGTGGCCGTTCCGTGCACTGCTATAACTGTGGAGGTTCCCATCGCTACACCGAGTGCCAGCAGCCGCTTGACTGGGAGCGCATCACTCGTGGACTTCAGGCTGCCCATGCTGCTCGCAAAACATCCAGCACGTTGCCCGCACACTCGTTTGGATGCGCGGCGACCACGACTGCAGCTGTTCCTGCGTCCTCACTGGCGAGCAGCAGTGATCCTGACCCACGTGACCGCACCATCGCTGAGCTTTGTCATCTTCTGGCGCTTCACTTTCAGGGAAGTGCAAGTGTGTTGTCATCATCGAGTGGGTCACAGACTGCTTGTTCGTCCGTCCTTGTGACTCGTGATGACACGTGTGGGGGAGCACAGTCCGCACGTGATGATGTTGGGCCTGACTACACTGACTGGATTCATGAGTCTCACCTTCGTGATGTACGTCGTTCCTTCCCACTGATAGCTTAGTGTCCCTCTGATGCCGAGTGTTCCATTGCTCGTTGTACAGTGACGTCCACTAGTCGTGACTCCGGTGGCACTTGGATCATCGATTCCGGTGCCACCCACCACATGATGTGTCGTCGTAGTGACTTTGTCGTACTTGGTCCTATCACGACTGTCCGTTCTGTTCGTAAAGGGTCTGGTCAGTCCTTACCGGTCCACGGTGTTGGGGTTGTATGCTTTGATGGTCCGTCTGGCCCCCTGTATCTCTCTAACGTGCTGTTTGTGCATGATCTTGAGCTCAGTCTGCTGTCTGTGCGTGACTGCACTCTGATGGGTCTCTCTGTTGAGCATACCGCTGATTCAGCAACTGTGACTGCTCTTGACACCCTTAGCATTGTCCTGCGTGCTTCAGTCGTCGATGATTTGTGCCGCATTACTCGGCCATCCTCCCCTTGCTCTCCCCCTACCTCTGGTTGCGTTTTTGTCACTGGTGTTCTATCCCCAGAATACCAAAGGTTGCTTCACCGACGTCTGTGTCACATGGGCTCCGACACTGTGTCGAAGCTCATACGGACACAGCCCGCTCTTGGCCTTGACGTGGCTTCTTTCGAGAAGCCACCCAAGACCGACTGCCTTTTTTGTGCTCAAGGAAAGATGCACCGGTGCACTTATCCTGATTCATATTCCTGAGCGATGAGGCCCCTCGAGTTGGTCCACTAGGACCTGCTTGGTCCTCTCCCGGTCGAGTCCCTGTTCGAGAGGGGCCGGTATGTTTCTGACGCTGACTGATGAATTCACCTGGATGCGGTGGGTCTATAGTCTGCGTCAGAAGAGCGACGTAGCCCTTGCGGTTCGACTCTGGCTCATGATGGCTGAGCGTCAGTCTTTCCACACGCTACATACCTTTCGCTCGGATCGCAGCGGCGAGTTCCTCGGTGAGATGGACTCCTTCTTGGTTGAGCACGGCATTTTTCACCAGGTCTCCGCTCCTGCTACCCCACAGCAGGATGGTGTATTTGAGCGCTGGAACCGCACCATGGAGGATGCGGTCCGCGCCATGCGGTCTGAGTGTGGTCTCTCGGAGTCCTTCGCCTTCGAGGGCTTTGCCTACATGACTTGGGTCTGGAACCGCCTCCCGCATGGTCCGCTTCCGGATCATGTTACACCGTACGAGCTCTTGTTTGGCCACCGTGCTGATCTTTGTCTCGCTCGCGTCTGGGGTTCGTTGGCCTCCGTGTGGTACACCGAAGACCAGCAGGAGTCCAAGGTCTCCCCTCGGGGTCGCTTGTGTGCCTTCATCGGCATCTCCCCACGGTCGAAGGCCTGGCACTTTTGGGACCCCACTCGCCGTCGTCTCATTGAGTCCCGTGACGCGCTGTTTTTTCTGTCACTCACATACCGTGATCTGACTTCCATCACATCCTTCTCTGTAGCTCATGTCCCTTCCTACGAGGGTCCTCGGCGGATGGGGGAGACTTCTCTGCCAGCGACCATTCCTTGTCAGGGTGATGTGTCCGCTCGAGTCCCCTCTTGGTCTCCAGCACTTGATGATCCGGCGATCATTGCCTTTGGTTCAGAGATCCCGCCTGTTTAGCCTGTTTCACACCCCACAGGTACCGCTGCTCTCACGCCTCCTCCTGCATCACCACCTGTGTCTACTGGCACCCCTGCTCCGACGTCTGTCCCAGCCCAGCCCACTCCTGTCCCTACGTCGGCTGACACTCCTATCTCAGTGTCTGGGCCAGCCTCGCTCGTTGTCACCCCCAGCTCAGTGTCCCCCACACACGCATCTCCTTGCACGGCATCTCCGGCTGCCTCGTCTCAGCCCTCACCAGCTGTGGTCGTACCAGTCCCTGTGGTCGTACATGTTCCCCAGCCTGAGGTGCGCTCCTCGACCTCCGATTACTCTCGTGAGCCCGGTGGTTGCCTTCGACCACTGGATTTCGGTGCTCAGCGAGCGTCGGGTCCCGGACCCAGGCGTTCCTCTCGCAGCATCGCAAGCGGTGATCGAGGCCCAAAGGCCTTAGGCCTGAGTGTGCGCACTGAGCTTTTAGAGGTACACCCAGCGTGCCCCATAGGGCACGACCTAGTCACTCGCGAGTTCCATATCGCCTGACACAGCAGCTGATCTCGTGGCCGTCAGGCCTGACACTGAGGCGTGTGCACTTGCCACGCAGAGTTCCCCCTCAATGGCACATGACCCGGGCACATTGAGGGAGGCTTTCTCATCGCAGGATGCCGATGCCTGGCGAGCTGCTTGCAAGGATGAGCTTCGCGCCTTCCGAGAGCACAGAGTCTACGAGCTGGTCGACCTTCCCCCTCGGAGGAAGGCGATTCAGGTCAAGTGGGTCTTTTGCAAGAAAGTGAAGCCGGATGGCTCATTGGAACGCTGCAAGGCCCGCTTGGTCGTCAAGGGGTTCTCTCAGATTGAGGGAGTTGATTACACTGACACCTTTGCCCCTGTCGGCCGCATGACCTCAACTCGAGCTCTATTCAGTGTAGGGGCTCAGCATGACTAGGAACTACACCAGATGGATGTGAACAACGCGTTCCTCCATGGCTCTTTGGATGAGGAGATCTACGTGGCTCAGCCACCAGGCTTTGAGGACGGTGACAAGGTCTGGCGCTTACGCAAGTCCTTGTACGGCCTCAAGCAGTCTCCATGGTGTTGGAACCTAGAGATCACTGGCACCTTGACTCGCGCAGGATACGTACAG
>SZWC01000367.1:427246-439395 GCA_023375785.1 Penium margaritaceum
CCTTGACCGTGATCGCCAGCTGGCGATCACGGTCAAGGTCTGTGATGCTCTGCCCGACGTGGGCCAGCAGGTTGGCAAACGCGAACTTGAGCTCTGATGTCGTCAGAGCATCGGCGATAGTCTCCAGGGCCTCGCGTTGTCCGTGCACCCTTACCCACTGCAAGAGGGTACGGTTCGCGTACACGCCTCCAAGAAGCCCCACCTTTTGGAGGAGACTGTCGTCGGCAACGACGCTCGAATGGGCGCTGCCTTGCCCCATTGCGGCCGCATCGTAGGAAGGAGGGTCCGCCCCCATTCCTCCGAGTGGCGCCGTATTTCCACCACCGGTGGTGATCTTGAGTCGGCCTGTGGCCTCGGCAGCAAACTCCGCGAGCCTACAACGGTCATCGCGAATGGCCTTCGCGCCAACGTCGTCCGGCTCGTTCTCGCGGGAACTTCCCGTGTGGCTGCTTTCAACACCCTTGCTGCTTTCGGCAGTCTCGCTGCGGTCGGCAGCTTCAGGCGATGCGGCGAGCGTCTTGCCCTTCTCGGGCAATCGGCTCGAGTTCGTCGCACGACGATGACGATGGTCGCGATCCTCGTCGCCTTCGCCATCGTCAATGTTGTGCTCTTCGTCGGGGTCCTCCTCCGGAAGATCCTCCTCCATCGCGTCGTCCGTCGCATGGGGGTCGCCCATGTGTGCGTCGACGTGCTCGTCGAGCACCTTTGCGGCCTCCGCACGCTTCTCGGTGTCGCCGAGGTTAGCGTCGGCTGCCTTAGGCAGTGGGGTTACCCTTGGCGGTACGGTTGCCTTTGGGTTGGCAACCGTGCTCGCGGCGGTGGCTCCCAAAACTTGGAGTCCGCCGAGAGCTCGTGGTGACGCCGTCATCACCTTGCCCTTGTTGGTCTTAGGCGGTCCGGCACTTGCCATCCCGTCGCTCGTGCAACTAGCACGTGAAGGTTGTTGTGAGGATCACCCTGTAGGCTGCTGCCTTAGACAAGTAGGCAGCAACTGAGGTGAGGCTTGGAAGACACCAAGCGAGCAATGGTGTTAACGTGGAAGTTCGAAGTGGAGAGAGAAAAGTGATGGAGTAACAAGTCACGGAGGTGTTACGTGCAGGTGGGAGCGAGCGAGTGAGCGAGCGAGCACTGCCGCGAGCTTGAAACTGGGGGATTCGACCCCACCTGCCCACAGAACAATTTCCTAGCATAAACTAGGTCACCGTAGTGAAGACAGGTCAAAGAATAGGCAAAAGTATGAACCCGACGCAAATTAGTGTGCACAAATGCACACCAGCCAGAGACATGTGAGATTTGATGCCTGGTTGATGCCCGGCTGTGAGACTTGCTGTGCAGTCATGCCACCATGGTGTAGCAGCCAGCAGGGGTTGCCTTTCTCTAGTTAGTCACTTGCATCAGTGAGGAGAGTGTGCAATGAGGCGAGAGGTCACCGTGTGGTACTGACACAAACCCAACACTCCCCCATGACCCACGGCCGACTTGCACAATGGCACAACAGGCACTACACCGACGTCACAAGAAGTGACACAACGCAAGACCATACACAGGCACAGGCACAACAGGACAACCAGGAGGATTACGAGGACACAACAGACCAACAGCATGAATTGCTGCCTTGAAGACATTGCTGCTAAGTGCCTTTGTGAGGAAATCTACACGTTGCTGTCGGGTGTGGACCCACACAATCTGAACATCGCCTGCAGCCACACGCTCACGCACAAAATGATGTTCCACATTGATATGCTTTATACGAGTGTGATGCATGCCATCATGCTCAGCAATAGCCTTTGTGCTTTGGTTGTCGCAACGCAAGGTGATGTAGCGAATGGGAACACGCAATTGCTGCAACAAACGACACAACCAGACACTTTCACAGGTTCCAGCACCAAGGGCAACATACTCTGCCTCACTGGAGCTGCGTGCAACACAACCTTGCTTGCCACTTTTCCAGGAGATCGCAGTCCCACCGACTAGGAAGACATAGCCAGTGCGACTGCGTGCATCCTTGTCATGTGCCCAGTCACTGTCAGTGTACCCATCAACGACCACTGACGGCTGCGCCCGGTAACACAGACCAACGCGGGCAGTGGAGAGCGCATACTGCACAACACGTAGTGCTGCTTCCATGTGCCGTGCACATGGTGACCGTGAGAACTGTGCAAGGAAGTTGACAGCAAAGGCTACGTCTGCTCTGGTGGTGGTGGCAAGGTACATGAGAGAACCTATGACTCGCAGGTAGTCGGTCACGTCCACCGTCTCCCCCAGTTTTGACACGTCCAGAGTTTTCAACAACCGCTGCTCGGCGGGCGTCATCGGTGTTGAGGCAGTGGGGACAGACTCAAGCAGGGAAGTAAAGCGCTCCCCCAGGCTCCTGACGTACGCGGCCTGGTGGACGTGCAGAACGCGACGAGCGCGGTCACGCTCAAGCTCCATGCCAAGAAACACCCGAGCCGGACCCAAGTCTTTCATCTTGTACGCGGACTGCAGCAGGGACTTCACAGTTGACACAGCTTTGCGACTCGGAGACGCAATAAGCAGGTCATCGACGTACACGAGGATGGCAGCAAAGGGAGCCGACCNGAGTGACAAAGAGGGAGGGATCCACCGTGCTCCGGCGATATCCCCCCTTCTCTAGGGTGGAGGTGATCTCCTGGTTCCAGCACCGTGGTGACTGCTTGAGGCCATAGAGGGCCTTTCTCAGTCTCCAAACTCGATTGGTGCCGTTAGAGAACCCTGGAGGCTGCACCATGTAAATCTCTTCATCCAGCTGACCGTGCAGAAAGGCATTGTTTACATCCATCTGCTCGAGCTCCCAGTCGTGGTATGTGAAAAGGCTCAGGAGGGCTCGAGCTGTGGTGTAGCGTCCAACGGGAGCAAAAGTCTCGTCAAAGTCAACGTCGGGGACTTGAGAAAACCCCTTTGCTGGAAGTCGGGCCTTGTACTTGTCGAGCTCGCCGTTAAGCTTGTACTTACGACGGAAGACCCAGCGGGCATCGATCGCCTTGCGGCCTGGTGGGAGATCGACCAGCTCGTATACGGCGTGGTCATCCAGGGCTCTCAGCTTGTCCCGCATGGCAGCCTCCCATTGCTCGGAGTCGGGTGCTACCCGTGCCTGGCGAACAGTGGTCGGGTCAGGCAATTGCAGCAGGGCGACAACAGTTGCATTGCACTCGGCAATGCTTCCAAGGATGGCGGCCTCGAGCGCACGCTCATGCTCGGACGTGAGCAGTGTGTACCCAAGGACAGAGCTGGGATGCACAACTCCTGTGGCTAGGCCCAGGGCGTCCATACCAGTAGGCAGCGCTGGGGACTGTCCAGACGAGGTCTGCGAAGGTTGAGCAGAGGGCGCTAGAGCACTAGAGGAGCGAGAGGGAAGTGCACGCACACGTCCGCCATGAACAAAAGGTTCGATGGGGGCAGGGCGTGGAGGAGCACTGGGTGGACTAGGCATGACTGGAGTGAGTGGACTGGATGGGGACGTAGCAGAAGGTGCGGGAGAGATGGACTCAGCAGATGAGGACTCAGATGAGGACACCACAGGGGATGACGGAGCTCCAAGCGAGCTGGACGACACCGACGGGGGGGCGTCAGAGGATGGTGGAGTCACAGTGCCGGCCGTTGGAGAACGCTCCGAGGGTGAAGGCTGCTGAGACGTGACAGTAGCAGGGACGACAGGGGCAGATGGGACTGCAGGGCCGACCTCCCCCCGCAACCGAGAGAGCGGAAGCAAGGAGGCAGCGGACGAGTGACGATCGAGGTCACGGAGAAACACGGACTCGAAGAACAAGGCGTCCCGGGACTCAACGACGCGCTGACGCTCTGAGTCCCAGAAGCGCCAGGCTTTCGACTTGGAGGAAACACCCAAGAAGGGGCAGAGACGTCCACGCGGGGAGAGTTTCCCGTCGCGGAGATCCTCTGGGAGCCAGACAGACGCAATGCTACCTCAGACGCGAGCCAGACAGAGGTCAGCACGGGAGCCGTACCAACGCTCAAAGGGTGTAACGGTGCGGGGAAGAGGACCGTGAGGGACGCGATTCCACACCCAGGTCATATAGCTCATGGCCTCAAAGGCAAAGAGAGGGGAGAGCCCAGACTCAGACAGAAGCGTGCGGACACCATCGGCAAGGGTCCGATTCCAACGATCAGAAAGGTGTGTAGGGAGCCGAGGTCTCCAGGCACACCCCTTGGGACTCAAGAAAGTGGGCGGTGGGTCCAAGGAACTCACCGCCACGATCAGTGCGAAAGACGCGCAGTGAACGCTGACATGCACGTTCAACCTGAACAAGCCACGACGCGATGACAGAAGCAACATCACTCTTCTAACGAAGAGCGAAGATCCAACGAAAACGGGAAAAATCGTCAGTGAGGCACAGGACGTAACGCCCGCCCCCCCAAGAAAGTCATAGGGAAGAGGCCCCATGACGTCGGCATGAACAAGATCGAGAGGATGAGCGGACTGGGATTCGGAAGAGGCAAAGGGTGAACGATGCATTTTGCCTTGGGCACAATCCAGGCAGTCAGAGGGGCATGGCGCAGGGAAGGTGGAAGGGGACAAGCCAACAGCGGGTTGAAGGCGAAGCATGCTAGTGATAGCATCAGTGTGCACATGGCCAAGGCGGCGATGCAAGAGCTGGATATCAGCAAGAGAAAGGGAAGGCGCGACGTGAGCAAGGGACAAGCCAACAGTAGGTGCAGAGGGGGCATGAAGGGGAACACGGTACAGCTTGGCACACTTAACCCCCCACAAGACGACGCGGCCAGAAGAGCAAAGACTGACAGTGCCCATGCCCTGACTAGCGGAGAAATCCATGCCCTGATCGTTGAGCGACGGCACTGACAGCAGGCTGAGTTCCAACGAAGGCACGAACAGAACGTCAGGCAAAAACAGCACGCCACCGGGACCGACGAAACGGACAACACCAACGCCTTGGACGGGAAGGAGCTGGCCGGAACCAGTGCGCACAAAGCCAACAGAGCCGACAGGACCCAAGGAGACAAAAGCGGACCGAACAGAGGTCATGTGATGAGTGGCTCCGGAGTCAAGGACCAAGAAGCCACCAGAGACACGGACATGGGGAAGGACGCCACAGGTGGCAACAGTGCAGACGGAGGGCGGGGATGAGGCACAGGCAGCAAGACAACGAGGGAGAACGACAGACTGCCAGTGCTCGACCCACGGAACAGACGAGGACGGCAACCCAAGGACGTGACCGGGGGGGTCCCCACGAAGGACTATGTCATTCTGACAGGCAAGACCTCTGGCCAACGAAGACACACTCTCACCTCCCTGATCACGAAGGTGAAGACGCTGGAGGAGAGACTGCTCTAGCTGGCGCTCGCTATCGATGGAGGCTACAAACGATGGAGCAGGCGCGCTCGAGGGAGAGGCGAACCACGAAGGAGGGACGTAGGCCGAGGAAGGTGGGCCCGCGAAGGCGTGCACTCCATAGGGCGGTGGCCAGCTCCAAGGGTAGAGGACAGGCGGATGGACGCCGGCGACACCAGCGGTGGGGTAGGCATGAGCTGGGGAGGAACTAGTAGATGATGTAGAGCTGGAGCTAGAGCTAACACCGGAAGAAGAAGAGGAGGGCCTGCTGGTGCGCGCCCAATGGGCACGCATGGCGCGTGCGAGGCGGACGTCCTCAGGGGGTGCAGGGTACTTGCGAGCGGAGTGCTCAGAGGAGCCACAGTTCCAGCACACCACCTCACCAGGAACACGAGACGATGCAGCAGATTTGCCCTTCCCCTCGCCTTGTCCACGCCCGCGTCCACGTCCACGACCTTGGGATGCAAGGGCCGTGGCTGTAGAGGTAGAAGAGGAGGAAGAAGAGGATGGAGACGAGGCCGATGTAGTAGCGGAGGAAGAAGAGGAGGCGGCAATGGAGACGGCGGCCACCCCTGCGACTGCAGTGCGGTGAAGGCGCTTGTTTTGGAGGCTCGTCCACCACGCTGCGAGCCTATCAACAACAAAGTCCTAGAGGGCACCAACGCCAGGAGGGCAATCGGGTGGAAGAGGCTGGGAGGCAAGACGCTGCAGCTCGTCTACCTTGACATCGCGGAGAAGGTCAGATAGCTCGGGGATCAACCCGTTGACCATGGTGTGCACAGCTGACAGCTGACCTAGTGCAGCCTTATCAAGCTCGCAAAGCAGCTTGAGCCCGCGTGCCCAATAGGCGTTGGCCGACTCGTCCGCTCGCATTAAGAGCGTGTTGAATTGAACGATGAGGGTGCTTTGTGCCGCTTGACCTGTGACTGTCGTGCGGCGATGAAGCATAGTGTACGCACCGACAGGGTCAGCCAAATGCTGGACAGCGGGGTTAGCATTGTAGGTGCCAACCTCGTTGACGAGTGTCTCAGGGGCAGCAGCAATGAGGGCGCGGACAGCGCGAGCAGACTCGTCAGCAACAGGGGTGAAGGAAGGTGTGGCAGGGAAGTAGTTTTCCCAAAGATGTTCTCCCTGGGCCCATGCACTAAACCAGGTCTCCCAGGAAGAGAAAGCAAGTTGAGTAGAAAAGACAGGAGGCTGGGAGAAGAAGTCATGCTGGCGGGAGACTGCGGCAGGAGAGACAGTAGATGGGGTGACAGCAGGGTTAGAGGTAGCAGAGTTAGCAGGTGGGGTGGAAGAGACACCGGCACCGGCGCCAGCAGAGGAGCCAGCGGGCAGAACAGGGGCAGCAAGCAGCCGCTTGAGCACAAGCGCAGCCACCTCATCTGCGAAGGCGGCGCAGTTGTCATTCGCAACTTTGAGACGCTCTTCGGCATCACGCTGAGCGTCGCGAGCGAGGACCAGCTGGCGCTGAAGGTCTGCTATGACCGACTCGTCGTCACCAGGCATGGTGACGACTAATGGGCCCTGCCGAGAGAATTTCGGCTGAGTTTCCCCCGCCCCAGTGGGCGTGGGAAAACTGGGAATGCCTTAGGCACGATGAATATGTGCTGCAAGACAGCCCGACCCAAATCACACAGACAAGCCACCGCAGAGGAGAGAGACAGAGGACGAGAGAAAGGAGATGCAGACAAGGAGACCTCACGAGGAGTGTGAGGGGTTGCGCAAAAGAGCAAGAACAGGCGGGACAATAGAAGCAGCTGTAGCGGAGAGCACAGAGACGCAAGATGCAATCGGCACAATCAGTGCCAGGCAGCCTGTGGTGAAGGCGGCGCCAACAGTAGGAAGGACTGCCGCTACAACGACGGCCGCTGTGACGAGTGTGGTGATGTCAGAGGGTGCTGATGCGGATGCTGCAACAGCAACGGCTGTGGAGGTGCGAATGGCCGTAGCTGCAGCGGATACGGCAGAAGCTGTAGAAGCTGTTGCAGAGGCCACAGATGATGCAGCTGCCGCTAGCTGTGTCCCAATGTCAGCCGCTGCCGCAGCCAACGGTCCACCTACAACGGCCGCCTCAGTGTAGGATTCGGCGGCGTGGCCAGCTGACGTTGATGCAGGGGCACGTGCTGCTCTAGCTGCGGCGGCAAAGGTGGCAGCAGCTGCAGCTGCCGCTAGCTGTGTCCCAATGTCAGCCGCTGCCGCAGCCAACGGTCCAGCTACAACGGCCGCCTCAGTGTAGGACTCAGCGACGCGGTCAGCTGACGTTGATGTAGGGGCACGTGCTGCTCTAGCTGCGGCGGCAAAGGTGGCAGCAGCTGCAGCTGCCGCGTCTATCACGGCGGACGCAGTACGTGTGAAGGTGCGAGCAAACTCTAGCGCGTCCTGACGCCAAGTTGAGTGCGGCAATGCAGCAGCGGCGTCGTGCGGCTGCTGAATCCCCCCAAAGGCACCAGGGGAGGGAGGTCTTACCGAGCGTTGTAGTGCCGAGCTCTCCCCTGAGTCGCCACCGGGATCCTCCCAGTGCGCCAGCGTGACGGCGACCACCACCAGACGGTGGTACGGAGACTGCTACAAGGTTGCACTGCAGATTCTCCACAACGCCGCTTGCTGCTCCTGTCACGTTGGTTATGCGGCTGCTGTGGTGCAGGTATTTGCTGCAGTTGCTGCTGTTGCTGCCGTGCTGCTACTGAGCTGCTGCTGAGCTGCTGCTGAGATATTTGCTGAGCAGCTGCTGATCTGCTGCTGAGCTGCTGTAGGGCTATTTGCGCGCAGCTGCCAAGCTGCTGCTGAGGTGATGCTGCGCTGCTGCTAAGCAGTTTGCTGAGCAGCTGCTGATATGCTGCTGAGTTGTTTGCTGAGGTGCTGTTGAGTTGCTACTGAGGTGATGCTGCGCTGTTGCTAAGATGCTGTTGCGAAGCTGCTGAGGTGTTGCTCAACTGCTGCTGAGGAGTTTGTTGTGCAGCCACTGATCTGTTGCTGAGCTGCTGCTAAGCTGCCGCGAAGCTGTTTGCTGAGCTGCTGCCGAGTTGCTGCTGAGCTAATGCTACGCTGCTGCTAAAATGCTGCTGCGGAGCTACTGTTGATAAGGTGCTGCTGCTGGACTGCTACTACGGAGCTAAGGAGCTAGATCCACTACTACAAGGATGTTGCGAGGCTACTGCTGCTGCGCTGCTGAAGTTGAGACGTTGTTCACGTTGCAGCTGCTGCAAATACCGCTAAGAACGGCGACGGGCCCCCCCACGCTGCCGAAAATTTTTTGGCAGCTTTTCCCCCGCCCCAGTGGGCGTGGGAAATATGGGAAGGCCGTTGGAACACCTGTAGGAACCTATTCCAACCCCACCCAACCCATGAATAGAGGGGAGCCCAACCAACACGAGGAGGGGAAGACCAAAGAGCCCCGACGGTAGAATGTCGTCACTCGCTGCTGCTGAGGCTACAACAGTCAGCTGCTGTTATGCTGGTGGGTTGTGATGGCGGGGTGGAGGCGACGCCAAGAGTGGCCGTCGCGGGTTTTACCCATGATACGTGGATAGCAGATCGATCCGCTGCCCGTCTTCCACGGAACCTGCTCTGATACCAGTAGGGTGCTGCGTTAGACAAGTAGGCAACAACTGAGGTGAGGCTTGGAAGACACCAAGCGAGCAATGGTGTTAACGTGGAAGTTCGAAGTGGAGAGAGAAAAGTGATGGAGTAACAAGTCACGGAGGTGTTACGTGCAGGTGGGAGCGAGCGAACGAGCGGGCAGCGAGAGAGTGAGCGAGCGAGCACTGCCGCGAGCTCGAAACTGGGGGATTCGACCCCACCTGCCCATAGAACAATTTCCTAGCATAAACTAGGTAACTGTAGTGAAGACAGGTCAAAGAATAGGCAAAAGAATGAACCCGACGCAAATTAGTGTGCACAAATCCACACTAGCCAGAGACATGTGAGATTTGATGCCTGGTTGATGCCCGGCTGTGAGACTCGCTGTGCAGTCATGCCACCATGGCGTAGCAGCCAGTAGGGGTTGCCTTTCTCCAGTTAGTCACCTACGTCAATGAAAAGAGTGTGCAACGAGGCCAGAGGTCACCGTGTGGTACTGACACAAACCCAACACACCCCACAACGAGGAGGAATCGCCCTTAAGACGTTGCTCTCACGATCGGTGAGGCAATTTCAATTTAAACTTCTATTTTCCTAGGCCGCCACGTCGGCACAAGGTCGTGGGTTTAGAAACTAGTCCTCCTAAGCCGTGACTCACGGCACTTGGTAGCAACTAGGATCTAGGAAAACAGAAAATCATAATACAAGGGAGTGACAAGGAGTGTGAGCACCGCTCACAAAACTAAGCCAAAGAACAAGAAGGCAAACAAGTACGAAGTCAAGAACGAAAAGACTACTTTTCTTCTTGTCTTCTTGTCTTCTTCTCTTCTGGTCTTCCTTGGTCTCTTCTTGCGTCTTCTTGTCACGTCTCGCGCCCCTTGGCGGCGTCCTCCTTGAGCCGGCGGCGTTGGGGGAGCCGCCAAAAATCCCCAAGGTGTCTCCCACCTTCTTTTTAGGGTTCTCTCAGGCCGTGAGAGTCCTTAAGCTTGGGNGTACAAAGTCAAGAACGAAAAGACTACTTTTCTTCTTGTCTTCTTGTCTTCTTCTCTTCTGGTCTTCCTTGGTCTCTTCTTGCGTCTTCTTGTCACGTCTCGCGCCCCTTGGCGGCGTCCTCCTTGAGCCGGCGGCATTGGGGGAGCCGCCAAAAATCTCCAAGGTGTCTCCCACCTTCTTTTTAGGGTTCTCTCAGGCCGTGAGAGTCCTTAAGCTTGGGAAGGGGCGCTGTCCCAATTTTTGGATGAAGGGGTTTTGAAGGAGCCTTCAAAATGAGGAGGATTTTGTGGTTTTAGAGGGTGGGAACTCCCCAACCCGCCCCACGAAAATCTTCCTAGCCCCCTGGAAGTGAAGAGAGGCTAGAAGTAAGAGTCTCCACAAAGTAGAGCTTTTTTCCAGCCCTCTAACGCACTTTACGGCGCTTCAATCCGTGAAGTGTAGACGCCGTAGTCCCTTCTGGCATTTCTGCTGCTGCTTGCAGCTGCAGGCGGCATTTTATCTATGTCGTAGCCGCCGTTTCCGTCGAACCCTTGGTCGCGAGGGTCGTCTCGCTCTGAGAACCACTGTAACGGGTCGTGTCTCCAGCTCCTGCTTTGAAGTCGTCGTCGGAGTTCGCAGAATGGCGTTCTCAGTCCGCGTCAGGGGTTTACCCCCTTCGCAAGACTGAGGGGCAATCGTCATCAATGACCTAGAGCAGGGAGACTCGAATATTTCGAGTCTTCGGAGGCCCATTTCCGTTTTTAACCAAACCCCTGGTTTTGGGACCCAAACCGGGGGTTTTGACCTCGAACTCGTGTGTTCGAACGAGTTATTCCGTTTATTTTACGTCGAAGTTCGTCATAAACGAACTTCGAGTTTCTTTTTGTCGTTCTGGCGCGAAATCGTCGCGTGCGAGGCACGCTGGCGATTTCGCGCCAGCAGTTTTTGTCCTCACTTTCGCTCCCCCTATCCCTCGTCCTCTCTTGCTCATTTGCAAGGAGGGCGAGGGGGGGGCGAGGGCACGAGGCCACGAGGCCTCGCCCTCGAGGCCCTCGTGGCCTCTCAGCCGCCGATCGGGCTGAGGCCGCGATCGGCGGCTGGCGGCTGGCCGGCCGGTGGCCGGCCGGTCGCTTGGCCGTCCAGCCGGCCGGTAGCGAGCTGGCCGACGGCCAGCGAATTGCTGGCCGCCGGCCAGCCCTCGCTGACGCGAGGGGTGGTGCGCAACCACCCCTCGCATTAGCGAGGAGGGAGGGCCGAACCGGCCCTACCGCTACACTAATTATAATAAAAAATTAACAACCCCATGTCCAGTACTTCTAAAAAATTACAACGTACCGTATTAATGAACTTCGTCGTGGACATGTCGCGGTTAGCGTTGACTAAGGCGGAAATGGGATAATTATCTTTTTGTTTCCGGATATGGGGAATAGAAGTTTCCGCTCATGGATATGGGACGGTCCGCCCTTCGGGATTACGGATATGTGGGCTGTTTCGCCCGTTCGCAAACCGCCATGACCTTTGCGTGACAGATTGATAGATCCATCATTTCGCAACATCCGAACGCATCCCAAGTTGCGAATGTTGGCCGGACGCGTTGGCGGTGCTACTGCTGAGGATCCATTGTGAAACAGTTGCCGCTGCTGCTGCCGCTGCTGTTGCCCCTGCTGTTGCCGCCGCCTGTTCCTCTGCTGATAGTGCTGCTGCCGCTCCACCGCGTGTTGTGGTGGACGGAGGGAGCGTGCGGGTGAGTGGACGAGAGTCTGGTCGGCGCGCGCACGCAATGCCTCCATCGCTACCGCTGCCGCAGCGAACGATACACCTGCGATCGCGCTGGTCACTTCGCTTGCGCAACAGCTCAGTATCGTACTCTACGCCCCTGGGGCCGTCGGGGCCGGCCGCAGGCTCCAGCAGCGGAATCATAACCGCTGTTGTGCCAGCAAGGGGAGGCGGTAGTGTCAAGGCTGCCGCTTCTGCCGCTGCTTCTGCTGCTTCTTCCACTGCAGGGGCTGTTGCAGCACGGCTCGCTCTTCGCACGGGGGGCTGTTGCCGGTGTCGTGCTACTTCGGACGTCTCCCCGGTAGCTACGTCGCAAACCTACACCAGCAGCACAAGCAGCACCAGCAGCACCAGCATGGAAGGCGGGAGTCCAGCTGTTGCAGCCGGCGCTGGTGGCGGCGGCGGTGGAGGGAGAGAGCAGGACGGTGCGGGTGGCAGCAGTGGAGTGGCGGAGTGGGTGCAGGGTGGAGGTGAGTGCGGCAGCCCCTGGTGC
>SZWC01000368.1:34613-46059 GCA_023375785.1 Penium margaritaceum
ACGACAAGAATCATTTACTACGTAAATTTCATATTTGGAACAAATTTTCTAGTAAAATGTCTAACTTAATGAATGGAGGAGAGCAGAGTGCCAAAGACAGAAGATATGAAAAGGGGGAGAGAGAGAGAGAGAGAGAGAGAGAGAGAGAGAGAGAGAGAGAGAGAGATAAAGAGAGAAGTGATGGAAATAGAAGAGACCATAATAAAAATACAGGGAGAAGATAAGCAGGGAAAACGTTGAGGGAGGTTAAGAGAGCATACATAAGTCTCAACAAAGGTAAACTCAGTTGCATTATTTCTTTTTTTGATACATCATAAGGAACAAAAATAACATTCTTCAATTTTTTCAATTATAGCAAATGCGCAAAGGAAAATATCTTGATTCATATGAAACATAAAACATTCATGCAGAAAAGGATACGATATTTCTCATGTTTGTTACTTCCTGAATTACATTCATCACACGGTAAAGAACCTTATACCATCTTCTCAATACCACATCCAAAAACTATATAATGTAATCTCGTTTTAGGATTCATAAACAATATCTTCCATTTTTAATTTTCAAGAAGAAACATACCTTTAAAAGAACTTGAATCCCTTTCCTTCAATCATGAAAAATACAGTAATCCCAAATATGTTTTAAAGTCTAATTCCATGTCCTGAGCAATCAAATTTTGCTTAAGTGCATCATGAAGGTCACCTTTACCATTAAAATCAAAATCATGTGAATATATAGGATTGAATCATGCTTGAACACCATTTAAATTCTCTTAATATCATTAAAAGCAATTGAGTCACGCTACAACTAATCTAGGGGTTCTATCTCCACAAGGGTCAGAGCATTCCTCATTTGTCATACATCACAAAGGAAGGGTCAACCATATTCAACAAATCTTTCCCTTCCACCTTGCGTGCATTGTCATCATTGTTCTTCATCACTTATGTTGACCATGCCAATACCTTGCCTTCCTGCTTGGTGGAAACCCTTGTCCACTTGAACTATAAGTATATATGCCTAGTTCGAGCTTAACGTTCTACTCGTAAACTAAATCATGAGCATAGTCGTAGAAAATCACGGTTTGATTTGTGTGCCTTGGTAGGATTGAGCTCTTGGACATGTCAATCGTGCTCATGTTGTCAATCTTGATGGCCGTCGCCATTTTTAGTGGTGCCTTGATCTTAGATAGAAAGCTCCGTAACCACAACATCTCTTTACACGCCTTGACGAAGGCAGTGAAGTCACCTTTAGGTGTTCCAAAAGAGACACACTTCTGATTGCAACTTGCCAAATTTATAACACCTTCATTGAGCATACACACGAAGACTAGATGGTTATTCTTTCATTGGTATTACCTCTTAACTTAGCAACAATGTATCATGTAAGAAAAAGTCACATAGATTTAGCAATTCCTCCAAAATCGAGCCCAACATGCCGCATCCCCTTAAGGTAGTGCACAATGTGCTCTAAAGCTTGCCAATCGAGTGGACCAGGATTGGCCACAAACTAGCTCACCAGCCCAATAGAATGGGCGATATTTTTGGTCAGGTGGCATTCATGGCCTACATCAGACTGTTTAGTACAAATTTATATGGGATGCCCAACATGTCACTATTTTCTTAGATGAGGTTGTGGAGGTGTAGAGGCATTCTGAGCTCATGGGTGTGTTGGCATACTTGTAGTCAACCATGTTGTAACGTTTCAGGATGAATTTGATGTTTTTTTTGTTCAGTCTGATGGTATTTCCTCTCTGCCAGGCTTGATGAAAATTGCACAGTACAAGTCAAGAGGACCCATATTCTTGAACTTGAATGTGCTACTCAGCTACTTCTAAGATCATCTAGTAGTTGCGTTGAAGGAGAGCATAGAATCAGGTTATTCGCATGCAAGGTGGCCAACATAGTCCTTTTGTAGCTCTCATGCACATACATGCTTAGATCAATTTTGTAGTGCATGAAGGACTCCTTTTTCATGAATGTATCCATCTCTGGGTACCAATGTCTTGGCACTTTTTTAGCGCATGGTGTGCCTTCACCAATCTGCAAACTTTGTCTTCGAATGCATCAACCCCCTCTAGAACATCCATCAGCACCTTCTTGTCAATTTTACCAAAATGGCAATCTTGACATCCATCTGCTAAATCTCCATCTTCCTGACAGCAAAAATTGTGAGAATTATTTGATTGGAGGCGAATGTAACACTGGGTGTAAATTTCTCATTAGAATCTGCGGCAGGCTATAAAGAGAACTCCTTTACTACTACATGTGCCGTGTAAATGTCCGTATTTTCATCCGGTTTCCCTTTTACTTTCAACACACACCTTGACTTCAAAATGTGATTTCCAACAAGTCTATCTACTAGCACCAATGCCACGTTCTCCTGAATGGAGTTGAGTTGACCACAAATTCCTTCAACCCACTCAGATTTTTGCTCTACATGAGTGCCTTTGTGACAAACGTTGGCTCTTCTTGATTTATCTTTGAAGAGTTAAAGTCGTTCCAGTTACTCATATGTGCGTGGTAATGCTGGCAAGGAACTTTGAGCATTAAGTGCTCCTTATAGTTGCTCGTTGTTCCTATTGATGTGGAGACAAGAGGTTGCATTGATTTTGGTGATGGGAAAGGCATCTTCCTCATGCTTTTGAGGATTCGATACTTTGGACTTGGAGTCTCATTACTCCAAGTCATCATCCATTTATGGTTACTCACCCCTAGAAGATACACTCATCGTATAGTGTACATACTAATGCATGCCTTCCAAACTTCCATGGTACTTTTCTTGAAAATACAAGAGAATTTAATTTAGAATTTTTGTTCACACACATGAAATGTTTCTTAATGTTTCAACATAGAAACCATTGTAGAAACATTTCCTAACAAAATGGAACAAATTGAAAAATCCATGGTTAAGTGCTTTCAAACTCCACGTCCAGTTCGCTAAAAAAGACAAACATTTGTACTTTCATTTGAAGTGTGTTAGAACCATAACGCATAATAGTGCCTACTTCTTTACCCAAATCATGAAATAATTAGAACCCTCCCGAATTCACATCCTAGGGGTTTAAGCTTCATTTTTTTGCTTACCTCGGCTCCTGTTCGGCCCTATAGTAGCAAAGCCCAATTGGATCCCTTTTATCGTGGGGGGGGTTAGATCCCACATTCAAACCACTTTGAAGGATACAATATTTTCCAATTATGGATGATGTACGATACACACCATGTTTTATAAGTCAAAGACATCGTGACTTTGGGACGGGAAAATGACGTGGTGACCAATTCGACGCCGTTTCGCTTCATTATCACAAAACTCACCCAAACCATCTGATGTCAAAACTATCGACAATCAAAATTTTACGCTTGTTATGTGAAGATCATTTATTGCTCTGGTTTCAAAATGGCCATAGTTAGATCTTGATCATCGATATATATACGTCAACGGTTTTTGACTTTACACAAGCCATCATCCCTAAGTAAATTGGTGATTTTTCTGCTTCAACCAAATAAATCAGATACACAGACCACATACACATCAGTGATCCACTCCAACGTTTTGGGGTGGGAAGTCAGAGAGAGACCAAGTTCCCCCAACATTATCAACGTGTATTAGGGGAATGTATATCATTTTCGGTCAATCATTCTTAAAAAATACACTCTTGGAAGTGTGTACACGGAAGGTGCACATCCAAGGAAGATTCCAAGAACCTTCGTAAATTTTGCATGGAAACTCTCTGAAAACCCGTGAACCCATGAGAAATTGATATTATTTAAACCTCGTTTATCCTGCTAAGAGATATGTATAGGAAAAATTGTTTCAGGGAAATGATGAGTAAACGATATGTGACATATTTGTAAACACGAACACATCTTTGGTTATTTTTGTTTCAAACAAGTAGATGAAGACGGTAAGGCATTACGTCGTTTCTCGAGACATAGAAATGCATGAGAGACCCAGTTGATTGTTTCGAGAGGCAGCTTGATGCTCGAGCAACAATTTTTTTGTTGCTCGAGTGTCAGCTTGATCGTTGAACTTTCGGCATTCAAACTATCGCGCGAACGAAATTCAGGCAGATGCAAAATGAGGTTCCGTTTCTGAATAGTTGGTCCACAACACAGATGTGAACCAGTCTTTTGAATGTTTTGCTTTCTATGCGATATGAATGATCGGATTTGAAAACCTCATTGCCTATTCGTCGGATATTTGAAATGTAGAGGTGAAAGTGGTAAGTCAATGTGGAAATTTCTGAGAGTCGTGTCGACATTGATAGACAAAAGTCGTTACAAAGAAAGAGATTGTGCCGAATATGTATATTCTCAGTTACGCATACCGCAGATACTACTTCACTCACAATCCAAATGAAATAAGGGGGGGAAGATGGGGGGGAGAGATCAAGAACTCGTTCAAGGTGGACGTCGCAAAGTCTCGTCCATCGTCATAGGTGCGACTAGGTTTGTACACCGGTGTAAAAGTTTCTCGAGCTTCACATACTCCGCGAACATCACAGTCAAATACATTCGTCAAATACAGTTTCGCTCTTCGGGGGGGGGGGACGGGAGACCGGAGAGGAGCTCCGAGTGTAGAACCCCCCACCCCAACAGAATGTCAAAATTTTATGAGATGAATGTATTGGGAAGTGAATCGGGAAAGAGACAGACTTTCTACACGAATGTACTTGGTAGAGGGAAGGGACTTTGAAGCGGCACATCGTCCATTTCTCTACAACATTTGTGAATTGTTGGACCCCACGTCCGGATACACTGCCCAATACACTACACCCATACAATCAGTGTCTAGGAGGGGGGGGGAAGGTCGCTGGCTAAGTCGACCTCGCGTGGAGATCATTCGACGTTATTGTTCGACTAGGTTCTGTTCTAGATTATGCAAAACACAACGCGTCATAGGCAACGCACAGGATCGTCGTGGAGAATAAGATTTATGTCCATCAATCTAGCTTCATCGAGACCTTTCCGTCATCTGAGGCACCATTTTTTTTGTTCTCCCGTGTATAATCTTCAAGATTATTTCATAGTTCAAGACGTTTATTCTCCAAATAATTCGAACAATACATCTTGTGCTTTTTGAGTTATGATTCGACCTCTCTCTCTCTTCCCCACCGAGTCAACAAAGTGCATTGGTTGAGTGGTTTAAGGAGTTTATGGGGCGAGGGAGTTGAATGACAATGCACGAATGTCTACAGTCGATGAAAATGACAGAGAACCATCAAATCGATAGAACAGTAGTGTACGTTAGGGCAGCCCCACCACGTACACCGACCAATACACTCATCCAATACAATCGGGGTCTAGGAGGGGGGGTGGTTAGCGCATTTCGAATCGTTGGTCGTATGAATCCGTTAACTACCCCGCGTCGAAAGACCGATTCCTGATACAACCGATTTCAATAAACTCTTAATGGAGCACAAGTAATACCACTTTTGGTGTCTTAACAAACCTAGATTCTAATATCATACTGGTAGGGTCATCTATACCAAAGGATTTTACGATTTCGTTATCTTGTTAAAATTGGTATTTTCCTGGATTATCTACTTTGAACCGTAAGTGAACAAAGTAACTTTCATACACCTGAACTTCACGGAAGCTTCCTATCCTTGCATACGTAGATACACACAATGAACAGAGTATAAAAAGCACATGATTAACCATACCTCATGTATATGGTGGGTTTATCGAGAGATACATGAGAGAAATGCAAGAAGATAGAATAATGTACAATACATTAGTGAACAAAGTACATGGTGTGCATAATACATGCCCTGATACACTACCCTAATACTTCACATCATTTGTGAGGGGGGATAGTGAGACTCTCGAATACATTGTGACTCTCTATTGTGCATAAGGATGCCATTAAATGAGAATACAATAGTGGATTGCTTCTCATCATCACACAAAATCCATACACTAGCCAATTACACTTTGCTAATACACTTAACCTATTTAGGGGAGTGGGATCATGGATCCTAGATGACATCTCCCCTTCCACACCAAAATGGTAGATTGTATTAACGGATTGTAGCTGGTCTTTGTATCCAGACTACGTAATCCACAAAAATAACACTCTAATGTACATGATACATGAGTGTACAGACTTTGTTTTTGCACAATACCCTGGTCGAATTTCTGCATTCACATCTAACAAGGGTTAGGATCGACGATGGACTGTGCTTGCCTATACATACCCTATCGACTTTAAATACACAAGTGTACATTTTTTTCATCCATCGCATGAAGAAAGGTACACTGACTAGCTACATGCTTCCAATACACTTTAACCTTACAGGGGAGAAATCGAGCACCAGATCTGACCCCCTTAAAATGTCAAAGTGTATTGAGCAAGTGTATCGCATGGACATGTGAACAAATGCACTAGTGTAAATTACACTTGTGAAAAAATACGATGGTAAGTGCGATACACGTTCTACTAAACGGCCCCCATACACTTGTTACCTTTTAGAGGGGGGGGAGAGGTGGCGTCTTGAAGCAAGAGAGTTATGAAAAATGTTTTGAACATATTACGTGACTAAGTGGTGACTATATTGTCATACGTTCTCTCCATACACGAACTTTAGAGCAGCATTGGCACCATAAATTGCTCATAAACAATGATGCAAGGACATACATGGATTGTTTGCCTCGAATACACATGTGTAGTTTTTCTCGTCTATCACAAAAAACATGTACACTAATTAGCTACACAATACCAATACACTCTCACCTTTGGGGGGAGATCAAGCACCAAATCTGCCCATCCAATAATAAAAATCTATTGGTCGAGTGTTTACAATAGACACGTTAAAATATTCACTACTACATAATACACTAGAGAAAAATATTGAGGCTCATTATGATACACTCGTTGCTATAAAGACCCGATACACTTTAAGTTTTGGGGTTATGGGATGCGAGTCAAACTCCGGTCTAAAGGATTCGAAGAAAATTTCAGAACATATGGAAAACACATTCTCAATAGCAACAATGTTTATCAACATTAGGTTCGAAAGACAGGTTCGCTCCCAGCATCTACAAATATATCTACATCAATATCAAAGGCAGAAAAACATCTCCTAAAAGAAGCATTCGTCATGGCCTATGGTTTTTCCTCGCTGTTAATTGTTTTCATACAGGTTCCATGAACTAAAAATTACTACATCTCAACATAATTACCGTAAAACTATCTAAATGTGGATGTCTTATACACTGATTTTCTTGTCCATAGAAGGGGAACGATTAATGATACCTCTCATCATCATCAACTCCTCTCTGTGTAGCAGCACCCAACCGATGCCATTCTACAAATGCTTTGTCTCCCTCCCTCAAAATAATGAGTCTCTCCTTGTTTTGAAGTCTTCTAATGTTTGAATAGCCGTCCCTTATGTTGAGACTAGATGGGATATGCCCCCTGCTTCATTTGACCTGTTTTGTTCCTTGCATATTGCTGCAGCCCTGATCTCACTTAGAATCCCCTTTTTGGGGATATATCAATGTTTATTGTGATTGTGGGCAGGTTTCCCCATGAGCGACTCGCTCGTGGGGGTGACGGGGTGTGGCCCTTAAGGCGCACCTCTACTTAGGTGACTCTGACCTCATTTGTTGTCTTTCCTTTGCTGTTGTAAAGCTAGGCATGCAGACTATCCTTGCCTCTCTAGCACTTGTGTTGTATTGTGACAGCACCTGTGTAGGTGGCTGTGTGTTTGTGAGTGTGTGCGTTCACATCTGCACCTCATGATTGTGCCTGTCACTCAACTCCACCGAAAAGCATAGGTAGTGAACGGTCCAGTTTTCACATGGTATCAGAGCGAGGTTTAGAGACTGCCTACAGTACTGTGGTAAGTTGTCAGCCTGGCGTTGAGCATAGAATAGGAGGGCCGTTTTTTATTTTCCCATAGTTTTTTGTTTTTTCTCGATTTTAGGGCGGGTTTTTTGTGGTTGGATGATAGAAGAGGTCAAGACGAACTCATTGCACCGAACGACGCTCAATTTCGTGTAGTATAAGGCCCAGGGCAAAGGTTCTTAAGTTTCAGGGGTTTAGGGTTTTCGGTTAGAATCGTGGGTAGACGACATAGTACCGTTTTACATTCAGTTTATGTCTCGTTTTCGTTGGGAATAGAGAGCAATCAATCAACAGAGCAATTTGCAATTTCACCAGGTTGATTTCATGCCAATTTGAGTCCGCTAAGCTACTCCATCGCCCCCATGGCGTCGGTTTCCCGTTTTGCGACTAAGTGTCGATCCCTGTCCCGTTCGAGCAGTTAGGCGCAGACTCGTGATAGCAAAGTTTCCGAGAAACGACCGCTAGCCAGTCGGTTGGGAAGGGAGAGCGAGCGAGTGAGTGAGCAAGCGAAAGAGCGAGCGAGCGAGCCAGCGAGGACAGTAGACCAAAANAAAAAAAAAAAGGGGGAGAGCAGTATGGGGCCACTCAGTCAAATCGCTTTGAAAGCATTTCTATGGCAGGCGGTAGGTCTTGCTTCGGTTCTCGGTTGCGTTTTACCTTCTCGTCGTGTAGTCGTGTCTCAAAACTCAGCTTGGTCGGGACTTGTCCACGTTGGTAGACGCACCAATATAGGACACACTGCTGTAACAGTGGAACGAGCATCGAATGGACCTGGTTGGATTCTCGACACGGGCGCAACGCACCATATGTGCTCGGATAGGAATTTTTTCGAGACGATGTACTCTCCGACATTCCTCTCAGCAGTTAGAACCGGTTCGGGCGAATCACTGCCGGTTGAAGGAGTGGGAACTGTACAGGTCCAAGGTCAGCAAGGCGAGGTATGTTTGACTGGGGTCTTTTACGTCCCACGACTAAGACAAAACTTGTTGTCCGGGCCAAGGTTAGACTCAGAAGGAGGTTTTACGATCATACAGAGAAACAGTTGGTGCAGCATTCGACGAGGTAGGACGGAGATTTTAGGAGGGCCACTTTCAGGAGACCTGTATTGCATACCACTACGATCAGTTACTGCTCACCCACAAGCACATACCTACCTCTCAGCTGGTCTTGATTCCACCACATTGGATATTTTACACCAGCGCTTGGCACACATTGGACCGTCCTCCCTCAAGGAGCTCACTCAAGCACGCCCGACTGATGGTCTTGATCTTGAGATGATCCAAAAGCAGCAGAGGACTCATCCGTGCTTTGCTTGTGGCAGCGGAAAAATGACGCAACAGCCATTTCCTCACCATGAGCACAGATCCACAGCTCCACTGCAATTGGTTCACACCGACCTTTGGACCCCAGGTCATCAATATCCAACTTCAGCAGGAGAAAGTGCACGATATGTCCTCAGCCTAATTGACGATTACACACAAATGACGTGGTGCTTCCTGCTGAAGGAAAAGGGACATGCCGCAGCCGCCATTCGTAATTGGTTACCTCGTGCACAACCTGAGTGTGGACATCCACTATGTATTCTTCGTAGTGACAGAGGGGGAGAGTTCACTAGCCAGGCATTTGAGGAGTTTTTGATGAGTCAGGGCATTCAGCATCAGATGTCAGCTCCTCGGACCCCACAGCAAAATGGGGTTGTAGAACGTTGGCATCGCACTTTGAATGAAGCAGTCCGCACAATCATGCTCGCATCGGACGTCCCTCTCACTCTTTAGGGCGAGGCAGTGAAGTATGTAGTATGGGTACGAAATCACATTCCTCACGGTCACCTACAACTCACAGTAACTCCGTGGCAGCTGTGGCATAAGGAGAGAGCCGACTTAACACCTGCACGGGTGTGGGGCAGCATCGTATGTTATTGGCGATCTCCAGACGATCGCTCTGGGAAACTTGATGGTCTTGGACGGTGGGGTATTTTCATGGGACCAAGCACAGTTTCAAAGGCTTGGCGGTGTTACGATTTGGAGACTCGCCAGTTGGTAGAATCACGACACATGGAGTTCTATGAAACCTGGTTTGCACCTCATTACTATCAAGCAAGGCATCGTGGTGCCTTTCAACATTCGCATCCCGTGCAGCAGTCTCACTCACCTTCACCCTGCGCTCATCAGTCGAGTATCCCAAATCCAACCACGATTCCAGTCTATCCTCCTCGAGTCCCTCCTTCTTCACAGCAGCAGCGACAGCAGCAGCAGCATCAGCAACAACAACATTCGCAACAGCAAAATGACCCTATGCCAGGCATGGATTCATCTTGTGCCATGCCACAAGTTAGAAGTGACACGATTCCATCTGCAACAACATCTTCCCCTCCTTCACCTACATCTCTTCAGACAGCTCCATCGCCATCAACGTGTCCTCCACTACAGCAGGCGAGAGCAGCCAGTGACCCGAGTTCAGTTGGTCCCTTCATGCGTCTGATGTTAGAGCAAGAGCGAAGAGCAGCTGAGTCCTCAGGTCAGTCCGGGGCGACAGTTGATGAGCCACAATATCAGCGAGGGGGGAGATTGAGAGATGTCCAGCGGAAGTCATACAAAGGCATGTGCAATACAGTTATTAGGCAGGCACTGCATTCCATCGAACCACCTCTCGGCGTTGATGTCACATGGCAACAAAGCAGTGAAGGTTCTTTGATCCACCTAGACCGTTCAATGCAGCCGTTCATTCCATCCACGTATAGAGAGGCTGTCACGTTTTCAGAGGCGCATTTGTGGAAAAAGGCCATAGAAGCTGAGCTCAATGAGATCTACGATTTTGATACATGGGAGAAGGTACCCCTACCACCTGGCAGAAGAGCAGTGGGAGCAAAGTGGGTTTTTACGGTCAAGTATCATGACGATGGCACTATTGATAGATACAAGGCGCGGCTCACAACAAAGGGGTATTCACAGATTCTAGGAACTGACTTTGGGGATACTTTTGCACCCGTGGGAAAGTACTCCAGTGGTCGAGGACTGTTCAGTTTGGCAGCACAGTACAACTGGGAGATTCACCAGATGGATGTGAAGAATGCCTTTCTTCATGGCAAACTTCACGAAGAAATTTTCATGGTCCAACCCGAGGAGGTTGATGATGGCAGTGGTAGAGTTTGTAGGCTGAAGCGTGCACTTTATGGCTTGAAACAGTCTCCACGATGTTGGAACGAGGAACTTGCATCTGGGTTGACGGATGGAGGATTCAAGAGAAGTGCAGCAGACCATTCACTATTCTTGAGAGGGACAGGCTCGAACCTTGTGGCAGTCATTGTCTACGTTGACGATCTTCTTATCTTCTCTCCATCGATCACTAAGACGAACAACACCAAAGAGCTCTTGGGTAGACGGTACAAGATGAAGGACATGGGGGAAGTTGGCACATTTTTGGGAATGGAGGTGAAGAGGAACCGACAAGAAGGGTGGATCGAGATTGCACAACACAGGTTTGTGAAAGGGCTAGCAACAAAGTATGCAGCAGTGTTGGAGGATGTGCGGCCAGTCGTCACTCCAATGACCCCTGAAGGAATGCGCACCATCGCAGATGCCACAGAGGACACAGTTGG
>SZWC01000368.1:46196-93281 GCA_023375785.1 Penium margaritaceum
GAGGAGTGCCAAACAGGACTGCATCACCACCAGCTCGACAGAAGCAGAATATGTTGCCTTGAGTGACGCAGCAAAGGAGGCCACCTGGTGGCGCATTCTCTTGCATGAGCTTGGCATTCACATCTTGCAGGTACCTCTCATGTGCGACAATCAAAGTGCCATGAAGATCGCAGAGAACCCTGTTCACTATCGGCGTACGAAGTGCATTCGTGTGGCGCATCACTACGTGCATGAGGCATTACGCATTGGGAGCATCTCTGTTCACGGTGTCCGCTCCCAAGACCAACAAGCAGATTTTTTGACCAAGGCACTTGCGGCACCCCTCTTCTATTCTCATGCACAGGCTGCAGGCTTGAGATGGCATGGACCATAAACAGCAGGGTGCAAGGGGGAGTGTTGAGACTAGATGGGATATGCCCCCTGCTTCATTTGACCTGTTTTGTTCCTTGCATATTGCTGCAGCCCTGATCTCACTTAGAATCCCCTTTTTGGGGATATATCAATGTTTATTGTGATTGTGGGCAGGTTTCCCCATGAGCGACTCGCTCGTGGGGGTGACGGGGTGTGGCCCTTAAGGCGCACCTCTACTTAGGTGACTCTGACCTCATTTGTTGTCTCTCCTCTGCTGTTGTAAAGCTAGGCATGCAGACTATCCTTGCCTCTCTAGCACTTGTGTTGTATTGTGACAACACCTGTGTAGGTGGCTGTGTGTTTGTGAGTGTGTGCGTTCACATCTGCACCTCATGACTGTGACTGTCACTCAACTCCACCGAAAAGCATAGGTAGTGAACGGTCCAGTTTTCACACCTTACTCACAAACGTTTCCTTGAAATCCACGACTATCGTATGAATGACATTCTTTGCTCCCTTGGCCTAGACTACATAAGTTCTATTGGTGGCATCATATCAAATGAAAATACAAGTTTTTACTCCGTCATCCAGATTTTTACGTCCCTCACATGCCCCTACATTGGTAAAGTGAGTAAAATTGAAAACCTTTGTATCAAAGGAGTTTGGCATCCTGTCCGACCATGCCTCTTGAGGAATATTTTGCTGTACTGTATGCTTTTCATGGCTCTCCTTTGCAGAGGTACAACAAATGTGATGGTCACACTACAGCTAACCATACGTTCAGTTGTAGCCTTCAATCAAGGAAAATGCTTTCCATTATAGAGCTTGACCTTGCCATGCCCAAGGGGGCCTGGTTTATCCTCTATGCTAAGTTCTCGCTTTGAGGTGACGACGGTGTAGTTTTTAGGTTTAACATAATCTATGTCTTTAGGGAAGGAAACTATAGTGAATGTCTTAAAAACTTCATACTCTCTACCATTGTCCGTCCTATTTTCCTTCACCTTCTTTGCACTTTATCGTCCAACTATAACAAAAAAAGCTTTCAGACTCTCCATCACCTCATTTTTTGTTTGTAGAAATTCTATCTAGACCTTATGAATGTTGCCATCAATGAATGAGAGGAAATAATTTCAGTCTCCTTTCTACAGTATGCAAAAGGGACCATAATCATCAGAGTGGATGGGGACAAGGTGTGCAACAGGACGCGTACCATTACATTTAAATGGTTTCTTCTTGGCATTGTCTTGAGGGCATGGATTACACAATGTCTTAGCTCCCTTTGTCCCATAAACTAGCTTCATCCCATGCAATGGCTCCTTCTTTCCCCTAAGAACCAATGTCTATGAGCCACATGCCCAAAGCGCATATGCCATTGGTTCTTTGACGACGTGCACTTGCAAGAATGTACAACCTCAGTGGTTGACTTTGCTTACCTTTTTATTCCATATATACTAGTAATTCTACTTCCACTACTCCATTATGCCCTTTTCCATCAAAAGCATCATTGCTGCTTTCCTCATCATAACTCTGAACTTAAGATGCATTCATTGACGCTTTCTTCTGAGTCTGCATGACATAGAGTCAATCAACGTGAGCAACCTCTACAATAGACTACTTGACAAAGTAGAAAATGATGATGTCCTTCATAGAGACTTGAGAAAACGTTTTTGCCATATTCAGTTATCTTAGAGACCAAGAATACGTTGAAAACGGTGGAGAGCAAGTGGACTACTTCCTCTAAACTGACATCATAGGCTGCACTGACCATCCACTATGACCACCTTATCAATTATCGCCTTAGCTACCTGAACATTGTCATTGGAACCTATGAAGTTCCTAATGCATGGAGGAAGAGAGATAAATTCTCCCTTCTTTTAAGTGGTGTGCTGGTTTGTCCCTAAGTGAAGGATGTAAGCTCCACTCTTGATTATTTCTCTCCCTTTCTTTGATAAACAATAAACTACCAACCTTGTGGCATCCTTCCTACCTATTCCCCCTCACCATTCATCCTTGCCTCCTCCCTCCTTCATAGGTGCACTGCACTGCTTAGCCCATTGTTTTGCCTTGCCATAGTTAAGGAAGTTTTATGGCCCTTTGGATCCCTTCAACTATTGGTGGTACTGATGTTTCCCTTGTATTTAAAGGAGGAGGTCTTGCAATAGGTGCCACTATTTTGTGAGGCAAATGCAGCCATGTCTTCTTCTGTACGTTTACGATTCATAACTTCATAGCGGACACATTCGAAGACGCTGGTTGAAGAACTTGCTCTTAAATCCAACCTCCAACCACTGTGATCGAGGGACACTTGATCTTTAGCATTGTCATTTGAAAAATCATGGCCTGCATATCGGATTTGAGTCCCACCACATGCTGGTGGCTTATTAAAAGATCATTTCAAACTTTTGCATAAAGGCAAAGACATCTTCCAAATCACTTGAATTCATGCTGATGAGGTTTTATAGGATGAAGAGATGGTTGGCAAGTGAGGAGGAATGAAACACCTTGCTTTGTTTGGCGAATGCTGCACCTACCACTATAGAACCATTGATATGTGGGAAATGGTTGAGGGTTGTAAAAAATACACAAGAATGGCGAGAGCCTTCTTGTTGAGCTTGAAACATGCTACAAGGTGAGCCTTATCCTTTTTTGGTTCTGGGAAACTTTTGCCCACATATCCTAATGAGCCTCTATCATCCACAATGATCTCAATTGCCACCTATAGGTTCCAATGTCTGGGAAAACTGATCTTCATCATATTTGAGAATGGGAAAATGGTTCCTTGTTCCCCTTGTCCTCGCCATCCCTACAACTACACTCGCTTCAACTATTGCACCCATTCTTGATAAATGATGCACCTCTGTTTGAGGCCACTAACGGTTGTTGGTGAGGAGAGGGAACTAGTTGGCCTGTTCACATTGGTCGATGTAAGAAAATTTAAACAAATGAAAGCCAATGTAGGCCCATGTAAGGTGCTATCAGCTCCCAATGATAAAAGATGCATGTGTTGCACTCCCCTCCATCTTATAATTAACCTAAAAAAAAGAGGTGGGGTGAGAGCAGTGACGCTCTCACTAGTTGTGAGTTTAGCGATTTCGTGTGTGAAAATTCTCTACCAAAGGTGTTGACCCATAACCCTTGGTTGGCTATTGAGCTAACCACCTCCGGTATTGAGAGCGCAAAACTGAAAAGCTCCTGAAGGGTTTTCCACCTTGTTTCGTTACAAGCTGTTTCATGTACCGCAAACATAATGAGGCATGCACATCAAAATCAAGAGTACTATCACCTTAGCATTTCATATCAAGATCTCCGCTTTTCAATGCGCAAGACAACTTGAAGCAAGGGTTAATTTATTAGCATGTTAGACAATTCATCTTCTAGTTGTATGTCCTTTCATAGAACTTAAATTCACATTACGGTGAAAACGCTTCACCCAAGCACATCACCAATTAAATTAGAATGTGGGCTTGGCACATAAGCATCCTAGTGTCAAGGTCATAGACCAACCATGTAGCTTCCAAGAAAATATAGAGTTCCTTTCGAGGAATCTTCCATAATAGCCAAGATGTGTATGAGGCCAAAATCAAACTCATGACCTCATAAGTGCCAAACCAATAAAATGACCGAGTTAAAAACTCGGTCATTTTAGATTATTCTAAGCCTCATAAAACGAGTTAAAAACTCGTTCTATGAGGCTTAGATTACGTTGAAGACTGGTCCTAGGTTGGCTTCATCCGTCCATAGACCTTTGGTTATGGCAAAATGGAACTGACCATAGTGTGATCACATTGGTACGTTATGTTGGTGAGAGTGTGCTTCTTTTCTTTCTCCAATAGGAATTCTTGTTGTTGGAAGAGAAGCATCTTTTAAATGTATGCTTCAATCACCTCAATTTTGTGCTTGAACTTAAGCACCTTAGGCACGTTGTTTATGCTTTCAATCTAGCCGTTAAGGACTTTGAACATGCACTCTTAGACCACTATTGGTTCTGATTTTTGGAATGTGGAATGTGTAGCAAGAAATACATGCCTTTCTTGTACAAGATCCTTTGTTAAGTAGGATGAAATTAGAAAGACCAATAAATGGACTTTAGAAACTGAGGATTTGATACAGGCTGTACATGAGCCTCACATGGGCCTCTGGCCCACTTAGGGGCAATACATGTCTAGGCCAGCAAGGCCATAAACGCAAGGGGTTCTGGTCCAAGACAATCATGTTGGTAGACAGAGCTTCCCCCTCTACAACGTGGAAGAGCATAACCAAGCTTACAAGGTTCTCTGAGGCAAACTCCTGTTGAAACTTTGTCTCATACACATCCACATTGTCATTGATGTGATGTTTTGTCATGAAAGATCAGTCTTATGAAGAAACTATGTTTTGCGAAAGCTGCAACCTCTTTCACTAGCAACCTTGACAACCAGACCATCTTTCTTCCTTGTAGGAAATTCTTTAACTTCAAGGTGAAGTTTAACCAATCCGAGGTTCTTGAATTCTGGAGCTTTTCATGGATTTTTTACAGTCATACATCATCATAGCTATAATGCTGGCACCTGAGCACTCCTAAAAAATCCATAATACTCGAAGATTTGACTCGCCTAAATTCTTGCAATTTGGACCAATATGTAACATATCCACATTGCCAGGTAATAAGTATGTAATGTTATGGCCACATAATGCTTCTGTAAATGTTTCTCACACAGAGCTTATAAATTGCCTTTTGATAGACATTTGGTGCGGCTTTGACCCACCTTACCTCACAACTTACTCGCACTACTTAACGACAAGCCCCTACCTAATAGAGCCATGTAGAGCAAACTATGCATGCCGCACACTATTTTAAAATTCAGACCCTTTAGGCCTCGGAACCCAAATTGTAGTGGCTTATATGGTGAGAAAAATTCCAAAGTTACACATACGGAATACATAGAGAGAACATTTAGTTCCTGTATCTTAATTTGATAATACATCCGACTGTATTCTATCAGAGTAGAGAACCAGTGCAACAATTGCATTTACTAGCAACAATCATGGAGGATCAATTTGCTTTAGTTATTCATGACATACGACAAATAACTCTTGAAATAGTTTGATATGAAAAAACCTAGTGAAATTATCCAAGACATCTTTGGTGTTAGATTAATACGTTGAGCGACAGTTTCAACATGGCACAGACGGATCCACAATTGGAGGTTTGTACGTGAAGGTATGGAATGTTATTTGTAATTTCCCGGATGCGGCTTGACCATGAATTTTCTCATGAATAGTCTAAATTTAATTATAGAATCTATGTCCAAGGGGCGAAAGGAGCGTGGATCTTTAAGTGTTTCATACACAACAGGGTTGTGCATGCCTATTGGCCCAGCTTGGTGAGCAGCTACGTATTGCAAGAAAGCACTATTGGGTACTTGGCCCAGACCAGTCAGGGTGGGGCTACACCTGACAAGACTACTAGGACCGCTTGCACCAGCATATGCAAGCAGGGCTTTGAAGTAGGGACCATCCTCCATTATGTGGTGCATGCACAAAGCATCATAACATCAACTACCACATGCACGACTTAGCAACTGCATCAGTTATTACATGCACGACTTAGCAGCTACATGCAAAGCCAAGAGTCGGGACCACCCTACGTCAGTGGCATTGCGCACGAATCAACAGCTGGGACCACTACCAAGTTGCCAACATTTTTGAAGCTTCCTTGAGGAGGAAGCTATGTGCCTTGGACGGGGAAGATTCCTTGAGGAGGAAGCTACGACCTTGAAGGAGGACGTTTCCTCTTGGCACTAGGTAGCTGGTCAACTTGCCAAGATCCCAGTATAAAAGCATACTTGACTTAATCTGTCCAGCAAATCCAACAACTCCAGAAGAAACGCCATCAACTCCAACAACTCTAGAAGGAACTACAACAACTACATATAGCAACTTAGCAGTTGAACCAGTGGTCCTCCTTTGCTAGACAATGTCTCAAACCAAGACTTCGTAGACACTCTCTCACCTCAAGACCTACGTTAGTCTCGTAGCCTTATACCAGCGTATGTTAGTGGATGCCCTTGACTACCTTAAGGCCTGACTACTTAGAAGAGGTGGCCAGACTACGCCGAAGACTGGAGAGCAGCCTTGCTATGGCTGCCTCTCTGGACATTGCTCATCTCCGAAGCCATGAGCTTTGTATAGGCGGTGAGCCCACATTTTGTGTCTAGCGTCAGCTCTGCCTGTGTAGAGCTGATCGAGTGTAGAAGGAATCAGTTGGAGTTCCCCTCTGTCGACCAAGTAAGCCTAGCAGCACTCTACCAGCTTGTGTAGGATGGTTAGAAGACCTTAGACGACCTAGTAAGTCTGGTAGTGGCTGCCGGCGTGGAGAGGAGGCTGCGCTGACAACCTGAAGGCCATTTCACCTCAAAGTATGGTGATCGTGCTGTGACCCTTGCAATGACAGCCTTGACGGCCTAGCAAGGTTTTGCACCCTCGGATGGGTCAAGTTGTGTCAGAGCATTGAGGTGAACTCTGTTTCACCGCTGTTTCCTTGTACCATACTTGTTCTTGATAGTCTTTTCCAGGTACAAGTTCCAATCCAAGTCTTTCGCTTCCGTACATTGGAGTATAAGGTTTGCATGCTAGGCAAAGAGACCCTTGAAAACAACAAGGCCCCCTTGCTACATTAGAGCACGGGGTGACTTTGTCATTATAGGCTCCAAAATCCCAACATTTGGAACACCATGGGAGTACATCAACATGGACTTTATTATTTTTTGTCGCCATGATTCAACCTTGGTCTTGGTTTAACTTCTGACAATGATTAAACACTCTATTCGCACAAAATATAATGTGATTGTCGTGGAGATCACTTGTCACTTATTTAAGGTTTTCTTGAATTACCATAACTTATCGTTCTTCTTTATTTATGGTAAAACTGGAAGCCTTTCTAGTATGGCTAATTCAAAGATGAATGAGTAGTTACCAAGAAAATTTCAAATAACAGCATGTTAGCCTGAAATTGTCAAAAGAAAATCAGAAGAAGTTCCATTTTCTATTTGCTTCATTGTTGTATGATCCAAAAACATAACATAAAAACATGTTTTTTCAAAATCATATGCATCTTAAGTCAGATTAGTCCAATGAAAAACGCAGAAGATACTCAATGAAAACTTATTTTGCAATTGAAAAAAGAATTTCTTCCTTGCGGAATATATCCCACCATTGAAATGTGTTTGATGTATTTTCTGATCCCTCTCTTTTGTGAAATTGGCACAAACACACATTTGACAAAAGTAACGCATAGAGTAGTATGGATGTGCATTCTACTAGCACAAATATACCAAATTTAAGTGAAGGTGGTTGTGATTTGACAAATAACATGCGGAACATTGTAGCATTGTAAACATGGTACTATGAAAATAAGATAAGGAAAACTATATGTTCACTAAATCAGCAAAGGGATGACCTATAGAAAGGTTTAAATGGTGTCGGATGGTATGAAAAGGTATCAAAATTGAAACATAATATCTAATTTTTTCCTTGTATGAACCATATCTTTACATATGGGTGTGTTACCGTTGGAAAACAAACCAACCTTAAATGATTTAGGTCATTGGAGCGTGATGTTTTAGAGTTCCCCTTTAAAAAAATACCTTAAGTGCAAGAAAAAACTCATGATAGTAATAATACTTTACTAGCATTTAAGTGTGGCATTATTCCTAGTTTTAATGTATTGTAAAACAATAAGACCTAGTGAAACAATTTTCAAAAATCACATGAATATATTCATTTTCTCCACATGTTTTTTATTGTTTATCTTGATTTCTTCTTGAGAGATGCATCTTCGTGGTCAAATACTAAAGAAATCAACAAGGCAAGACTAGGGTTATTAATGGTGAACTTCACAAATCAAAGGGCTAAAAATGTTTAAATTTTGCAAAAATGTAAAATCGTACAAACATGATGATCCCTCGTTTGAATACCAAGAAATATACCAAAACTAATAAAGAATAATATCAAAGAATGAATTCTCAGATTGAGTTAGAATTGTGTGTGATGAAATGGTATTTAACAAGTTTAATCAAACTAACATCATTGTGAAATATCTAAGGCTATGAACAATTGCTATAAGATTTAAATTTTATCTCTTCTAAACTTATAATATTTTCAAGATCGACTGACTAAGTCATTACATGCCCTTAAAGTTGAATTACTATGTCTAAATTCAACAGAATCTCTCATCTAAAAATCATAAGATGTATGATGTTGAATCAAATTTGGCCTTTTTGTTGAAACGTTTTAAAAATTGTAGCATATTGGGGTTTTTTAGACTTCAAAATTGTTTCCATTTCATGTTGTATTGAGATAATGGAACATTATTGTTTATGTGATTACTCACTCATATTTTGTTTAAAAGAAAATGTTGCATGTATCTTACACCTTACTGAATCTTACCTTAGATGAGTGTTGGTACTAATCAAGTTGTGCTCACATGTCTAGGATTGTCAAAATTTCAAAAATTAAATGCAATGCTTTATGAATTAAATCAAGAGGAAATTAATCTTTGCCTTGATGTGCACATAAACTTTGCTAGAAGCCATCATAAAATGAGGGGAGAGAAGTGTTTGGACATTTATCTTTTTTTTCAATTCCCATGAAATGTTTGACATGATATCATAACAAGAAAAATATTCATGATACCAATGTGAATAATTTTACTTAGTTTTATTTTTTTTATTAAATTGGAAAAAAGTATGCAACATATGCAATTATGTTGAGTATGCAATTAATGATATGTTCCGTAAACATAGATTTTTTAGGATGTCTTGTTTAAAACTTGGATTGATAAATAATTTCAGGCACTTCAGCCCTTTTTTCATCATACAAACCATCATAAATGGATATAGTATTCTTAATATTTACATGACTGGTGCATTTACACACTTAAAACACTATATCTTAATTTGTTATGTAGATGGGAAATAATTTTTTACTTCATAGCATGAAAGAAAATTTTATATTTTCAAATTGTTCTTGGAAAGGAAAAATTTCATTTTGTAATTATATCGTGTTTATGCCCTGCCCGGATTTTAATTTGGTATTTTTTGCCCTAGATTTCTACTCTTTTCCTTTTGTTTTGTCAAGAAAAGTTCTTGGTTGCTTCGTTATCTTATGTGGAAAGATGTTTGATTTAGCATTTCAACAAGGTATGTCATTTGGATGTAATGCAATTTTATATATGGTTATGTCTTTTCATTTATTTTTTACAATGCGCACAAATTTTGAATGTATCCAGAATTTTCTCAGTGGTTACTCATGCAAATCACTGAAGAACTATATTATGGTAATTTTCACTCTCTTTTGGATTTCCTTCGAAGGAAAAAAATTAATTTTATGTGTCTTTGAAGGAAACACTTAATTTAGTGTTCCATCGTGTTGTCAAAACGAGCCCATTTATGCATCATGGAGAGCAGTTTTCAAATGAAGAAGGATTGATTTCCGCTTCGTAAATCAAGGTCCACTTTTAGTATTACCTTGGAACATTGCACTGCATGGCTGGTTTGAACGCATTGTTTAATGTCGATTGTTTTCCTGACTTCGGAACCTCCGCAAATTGGAATTATAGACGATCGATTCTCGTAACAGGTGCACATCGGACTCGACAGGGTGGCTTCGAATTGCATCCGCCATCAGTGTTTTCGCTTTTCAGGTTTAGGTACGCGTTTGGAAAGAAACCTCTTAAAATCGATAAAGTTTGTTACTTTATACCGTCGCACACGTCGCCTGGATATACCCAGGCGAAAACCATCCTTCAATCTACAGGAATGTTGTCGCCGCAGTGAGATCGTCGCCGAGGCAATGGACGGGCAAGATCAAGATCGATCTCGAAACCAGAAACACTGCGGCAATCCAAACCTTCCACGAAGAATGGATCTCCACGTTGGCCGGGTCTGTGCACAATAAACCGTAATGAGCCTTCTGGATTGACGCTAGTGATTATTTAACTCTTACAATTTCGAACTGAATGCGTCCTGCAGAATGTGGGAAAATGTATCATGACGAACTACTGTCCATTGTCAGTGGAAGCTTACCAAAAGTGCGCGGCAGGTCAGGGCGCCGCACAACTAGGGCGTCATCGTTCTACCGTCTCCACCACATGTACAGGCAATGCTCCAACATGCACTGCTTCATCGTGCCGCTCATTAGTGGTTTGCTCACAAGGATCCCTTGTGAGGCAAACTCTTCTAGTTTGAGAATGGACAAGGATTGCGATGGCTTTTTTACTATTCTCAGTTTGAAGCATCTGATACAAGGACTGCGTCCTTGTATTAAAAAATCGATGGAAGTTCTTCCCGATTTTGTGGACAGCGGTGAAACGTCTTAAACGAGCAACGAGTTTGTCAGAGCCCGTCTCTGGGCGTGTACAATATTTCCTCATCAGCAACAAACATGTGTGAGCACAATCTTGGTCGTCCATGTAGTGCAAAACTCCTCCAATGCAATCGATGTAAATTCAGATTTCTTAAATTGGATTTGACAATGTTTTTATATTGACATTTTAACCCCAGGCATTGAGATTGATTCTTTTTTTCTTGCATAGAATACGTTACCAAGACGTTGAAAATTCTGCCACGTCGACAAAACTAGGCATGGCAACAATTGAAAGAGGCGGGAACGCTTTGATCCAAGGAGTGATTTTTTTCATAGGTTTTGGCACAATCGTAAGCATCCTCGTTAACTCACCCAGCTGCTTGTTGTGACACGTCCTAACAGTTGAGGGAAGAATCACTATCAAAATTAAAGCGTTGGTTCACCGCCTCAACCTCCCTTCGCTGAAAGGAAACCTCCCAAGCCCGAGTGTCCCTGGGCTTGGGAGGTACACGAACTTCAATGAAATCCAAAAACACTCCATATTAACAGGGGTTCTCGAAAGTGATTTTCTCTGATGGTTTCAAAAAAAATGTGGCTTCAAGGTGAAACTTGCCTATTTTCAAGCGCAGGATGTGAAGACCAAACTTTTCCATTGGAAGTTGGGGTAGCACTTTCGGCAAGTAATTGTGGTACACTTTTTTTTCTCACCGTTCTGTCAAAAGACACCCCGTATGAACATAATCAATCTTTCACTGTAGGATGCACAAGCAAAGCAGATTCTTCCTAAAAAGTGGGTGTGACATCATTTGACTTTAGAAATTATTCTCATGCTAAATCGCTATGAATCAAATCATTCCCTCTAAATCATAAGTCATTTCCTCACAAACATTTACAAACCCTTTTTCTCAACATTTCTCATATATATTTTGAAGTATTCAAAAGCAACCAATATTTTTTTAATATATTTTTGAAGTGACAGTAATCAGACATTTTGACCTCGTATATCTAGTAATGGAATTCATATTATGAGGGCTAATGCTTGCAAGGCCACATTTAATACAAATAATACTGCATCACATGCGCAACATGAACAAACACTTAAAAGATGGAAATTCCCTTATACAACAATTTCAACAAGTGTAACATTACACTGTGATGGGAGTTAAAAATTTCCCCTTAAGATCTCCTTCAAATCAGACACCTCAACACTTATGAGGTCTTATAATATGAACCCACATCCTGCGCATTAATGTATGAAGGTGGTTGTTGCAATGAAAAAAGAAAATGAAATCCTAATGATGGAAATACAAATTCAAGTACCAAGTTGTTTGGTATTCAAGTATCATGAAATCCTAATTTGGACTCGTTTTCACCAAGTCTTCAACAGTAAGCTAAGTGATATGGGTAACTTAACAAGTCAAAAATCAATCCTCCATTAGTTTTAATCCCAATTTCAACAATGTATAATAAACACATTCAATCATGTTCTTAAAAATAGTTAATGCATGTATTATGGTACATCAAAAAAAATGTTATGTACCCAAATGTTAATGATAACCTTCAGACACATTATCCATACAAAATCCCATGCGACCATGATGTGCTCTCATCACCATTTAACATTATATCCAAATTAAACATTCATTTTTCTTTCTAAATTACTTATCAGTAAGTCTAGTTATAACGATGTAAAGTTTACCATTATAAGGATGCATGAGAAATCATGATATACCATGCAACACCATGATTTTTCGCACACATTATGAATCCCACCACCGTTAGGCTCCAATATATTCACTTTCATGTATCAGAGTTGGCGACAGGTTTGTGAGATTAAGGTGTTGGTCAAGCTTTTGAAGCTACATTTGTTGTATTACATTGAAAGGAAGAGCAATTCCTGCCTTATCAGCAAGAGCATGCAATTTTGACTTTAACTCCAAGGTCGCAACAAGCCTAGCCTATAGAGGTTGCATGCGTCACAAAGCCATACTCTACGTGCAACAGACTAATAGATATTCTTGCGCTTAAATCAAGTGATACTAGGCATACAAGGCCTTGAGCAGAATCACAAGGAATATAGTTTAAAATAATGTTGAACAAGAGGCTGAAGGGAGGAAAAAACCTGCACAAGGTTCAAATTTCTACCTCAATGGATTTATGCTCGCAATAGACAATAATATAAAGCGGGAGATTTTGTTAGCAACTAACACAAATCATTGACTTTCCTTAGTATTGAGCTTTCAAAAGAACTAGAAATATAAGAAGGAGACCTTTCATTATCAACAGAAAAAAACAAATCATTTCTCTATATTAAGGGAGAAGTTAGCTGTTGTGGTTTATATAAAGATATGAAGCAGCCTCCGTTCATGCTATTTTTTTTTTCAAAATTGAATCTGATCACTTTAAGGGTGAGTTTTTGTTTGAGTGGAGTGATAACAACACACATGTTCCAAATCATCAATGACACTAGAATCAATAACATCAAAGAGAGAAAAAGCTTAAGTGTTAACTACACATTTACAGAAATGGGCGAATAGCAAAGCCATGGGATTTAAATCTTTATTCTCGTGCAAAGCACCTCACCGTTTTTCTGTTTTTGGACACACATCAATCAGTTTAGATTTGTGGCCTGAATAAATCTATTTTCCATGTCTGCAGAGAATTAGACCAACAAGGGTTAGGAACTGTTTGGCAAACAAATTAGGATTCACTCGCTATTTTGAGTCAAACACCACCTTTGGAGTAACTCACTTGCTCAAGCAAAAAATGAACTATAGGGCATGGAGTAGGGCAAGCTCAACAACTCGTTGACAAGCGAGGCCGAGTGAGAGGTCTGTGTTGGACCTCGCACCAACTCACCACGATGGTGAGTTAGCCCAACAACTCTCTTGCGATGGCGAGATGGATCATGATAGTGGTCTATCATGAGAACACATTTCACGGCGACGAGCTCTTAGTTTCATTAGAGGGACCATTGACAAGCCCTTGAGAAGGCGGGAGCAATCGAATTGGAGGGCCAAAGGCGACCACGATAGGTGATTCCATGCAAGCAAAGTAGACGAACAAAGACCAAAATAGGAAAGGTGTACATGCTCCAAAATATCTCTCATAGCCTGCTTCCTGGCCATGACAAATGGGTGAGGATAGCCTAGCATACAGGATGCGTAGAGGCGTACAACGTAAAGTAAGAAAAGAAAGAATATAACATAGGAGGTTGCGCTCATTGAAAGAAGAATGGGAGCTTCAAGTTTGCAAGAAGAAATAAATTGAACTACAATGGAGGCAATCATCAAAAATTGCACCGACGAAGAACTAACCCACATTTAACCATGGAAAACATAGAACAACAAAACGACTAGAGAATGTTGTCTGAGAAGAAAAAGATGAACGAAGTGATCGAGAAAAGAATAAAAACAAGCCAAGAGCTTGTCAGAGAGGGTTGGGGTACTTCACAAGTGTCTCAGCCATGGCTGCAAGCAATAGTAGTAATAAGATCAAAGGAGTCGAGCTAAGTGTAGTAGAGGGGTACATGGCAGAGACAACAAGAAGAGTGCTTACAATGGTTGAATGAATGAGAATAAGTTACAAAATTATATTCTCTTCCATGCTATTTCATTATTTGGCAACCTCATGATAATTGCAATACATTGTCCCCTTGATGGCCTCGCAATGGAATGATCACCTCATATGACATAACGTTAATTTGGTGCATGAGTGACATGTGCCTCATAACTACTCAAGAAAATGAGCTTTTTTCTTGAGTGATTATGAATTCCAATTCTTTGAGTTCCACTACAAACTTGATTGTATCCGCTATCTCTAATATCAACCTTTATGACCTAGAAATGTGTGTGCCTCTTCTTACACACGCTTGTTCCTATGAAAAACAATTTATGATTATCTTTTCTCTTAGAATTTCTGTGGGGGAATTGAACCCGCTCGCATTTGACCTCCTCTAGCCCCATAAGACCATTATTGTAGATAAATTCTTTCAAGCACTTCAGAGTCCTTATCATTCATCTCTCATTTCAAATCCATTTTCTGAATACATATCACTTTCCATAAATTATTTCTCACATTTAAAAGTTTAAGAAAAATTGACGCATCTTCATTCTTGATATTTATTACTAAGTACAATCAGCATTTAAAGGACCTTACACATCTTTCCATTTCAAAACAGGTCTTCAAAGATATTCTTATAGCATGGTTAAATCTTATTATTTTTTATGTACATAAAGATTGGGTCCGCCATAAAAAAGTTTTCTTTTTCCATTGAATATGATGAAGAATGATGTTATGAAACAAAACATGTTGTATAAAAAGTATTGTTATAACCTATGTAATAACATTAAATACATAAACTGTAAGATTTTTCATAAATAAATTACTGCTTTTATTTGTTCTAAAAAATCAAATAGTTCATATATAGTATGTTATAACTGTAACACACGATTTCATTGTTTAAATCCTTAAAATAGCTGTAAATTGGAAACATTTTATAAACAACCACCATTGGATCTTATAAAGTATAGATTTTCCATAGCATTCGTTCTCATCTAGTAAACAATGTTACTTTACGTAACTATAGGACACATAATGTGTATGTTGTTGCTCATGATGTTGAATCCATGAATAAAAAATCATTCATGAAAACTGTAACATCTATTCTAGCTTCCATTTTCATTTGAGAAAGGAATTTTGGGTTTCAAATATTATTTGGTTAGTATTCAGTGATGTAGCTTTTATTCTCTCTTCTTTTCTTCATCACTTAATGAGAGGAGGAATTATACTATAAAAGACAAATGTTTGATTAGGAACCCCCACACCACGAGATATGTGATCAAGATTTCAACTCAGCAAATCAGTTCTCATTATAAAGCTTGTATTTGTCCCATCAAACGAAAGATTTTTAAAAGTTAAATTAAGAGGTTCCTAATATTGGAAGAAGGATTTAAATTTCATCTCTTGATGTCATTTATTTGGTTCTTTATATTTTAATGTTCCAACTTCTATATACATCTCTTTGCCAGAAGTTATAACTCACACATATTATTTTTATTGCAAATGGTCTACATTATATTCGTACATCTATCCAACAATTCATATCATGTTTTGTTGGTATTTTTACGTATGAACTATTAATTTTCTCGAAGATAAAAGATCATAGAAAGCGTATTGTTTTCAAATACTTGTAACAATCTGTAATAATGTGTAACAATCTAACAAACGTACTTGTAACAATCTAATACACATTTCTAACAAGCCATCATGTTCTAGGAACTGATGCATTTACCCTATTTTTTCTTTCTTTCACATTTTGGATTATTATTTGAATGTAAAAAATTGTTTTTATTTGTCTTTGCGAGGGGAAAATGTTTGAGTTTGTGATCTGACACATCATGGTTTTGATTTATTCTTATTATTTATGCTTCCATAATGGAGTGATCCTAATTTTTAATTAATTTTGCAGATTGTTTTTATGATTGACTGACTCATTGTTATATTCATTTCTATCGATTTCACCATTAAATATGATAAGCGAGATGCATCATTTTCCATGGGAAACGCTTCTTGGATTTCTTGAGTGTTTTTGTTGAAAATTTGTTTTTGATTTACACCAAGTGATTTTTGTGCTCTTCAAAATGTTCCACTTCTCCCATACATTTTTATATTCTGTTTAAAATTAGGTTACTACATCTTTTGAAATTGCAATTTTTTGAATTGAATTATGTATGAAGTGGATTGACATGTTTTAATTCGTTTGAATTAATGATATATGTTATATGCTAAGCTATGTAGGTTTCATTCATGCTAGTTTGAAGTGATATGTGCATTTTTTTCATTTATTCTATAACTTTTACAACATGAAGACCATGTTCGATATGTTAAAATTTGAGAGAACGTGAATATATATTTCAATCTTTTGTTATCTCTTTGTCATTGCTTACCATTCCATTTTCATATCATCTACTCTAAAATGTAACTGTGTATGTATTTTTTCTCCTTTCCAATGATATTTTAAATGATTCATTTTCATAAGTCATATTCTTTACCGGTTTTGTTTTTTTAAAATGGGTTTGTACAGCCTGTGTTGATTCTTGTTTCTGCAACAACTATCTGATGGGCGGCTTTGCTCAATATCATCGTGGACTTGGGAATATTGAGCATTTATCGTTGAATCAAAGTAATTTTATTTGATATCCGGTCCATTAATAGTTTCCCTTGAATCATTTTGCTGGTTAGAAGTGGTTTGTGAGACTGAACTCTGCAATTGTTGAAAGAGTACATTTTTATTCTTGCTACCAAATCCTGGGATGAGCAGGAACCCTAATAAAGCCCATAACCTCTTAATTTACAAGGGGTCTTAGGAAATGTTTTTGTTGAGTTGTTTCTGAGGGAATCCTTGTACGAGCTTAAAATGCAGGATATCAACATTGTGATGTGAAATAAAAAGGTTTAGTTTGTATATTGCATGATACTGCGGGTGTTGTACACGAATGCAGAATTTGGCCGTGATCTGAAAGGGCGCTTTTGCATGACGCCGCAGGCGATTGAGAAAAATGGCCCATCTCAAATGGACTCATACTGTTTGGGGGGGAAATCTCGTTATTTTCGACTCTAACCAATTTTTTCCAAAAACCTTTGAAAAGGGTTGGGAGAGTTTTATGTCCCTTCGTTGAAAGAAAACCTACCTATCACATCTTCTTTGGGGCTTGGGAGGTGCCTGGACCTCAATAAAACTCACATTCCCTGGTTTTTACGAGCGGGGTTTGCAAATGTTGTACTCTTTGATGATTTCGATATGTTTTTCGGGGGCGAAGCGAAAATACTCTGACTCAACTCCCGAGGGGCGAAATCCGACATTTTAGCAGGTAAACTGCGAGGGAAGTATGTGGGCACGCTTATTTCCTGCATCAGAAGGCCCGGAATGTGACAAAGCACGGAATTTTTCATGCTTTAAAAAGGATTAACCGGAAACCCAACGAAACCCAACATCGACTGACATGGATATGATCGATCATTCACTTGCCACCTCCTTAAGAGGAAGATTCGAGATACCTTCCCTTACGCTTGTCGAATGCTTTCGAAGGAAGATTCTATTACGGACGACGTTCCTTTCGGACGTCGCTTTCTGCTTTACCAGTTCTGCGACATGCATCTGCAAATTATTGCATTTGTTTATGAACAATTCTAAGATATTTCTAACGAGTTTTTTTCAATTATAATATTCACCGTGATACAGCCGACGAACCTAAACAACAAACTCCCTTGAACCTGCATATGATAGGTGAACAGTAACCTTCCCAAAACTCGGTAGCAAATGTTATTATAATTGCGGAAAGCATGGTCGTTTCGCATGCCCTTCGTTATCACATTATGTCGAGGAGCTGTTTTCCGAATGAATTATGTCGCCACACCATTGTGGCCGTGGCTGGCAGACGACTAATTACCGGTCATTTCATTATTTTGGCAAAATTTTTGAACATTTTTCATAAAGTGTCCGTTGCTGGTTGTAATCGTACATATGGGCCACAAGATGTCAATCGATGTCAGATTTAGCCTTCATGAACTGTAGTCCACAACTTTTCTTACTGTTCTAGCCATAATCCAGCGCACGCCAGTGCATTCCTTCAAATGTGGCCATAATTTCAGTCAACGGAGAATGGATCACGAGTATGGAAGATATTGACATAAATCGCCTCAAGCCACTCTCAACATTAAAAGATGTATTAATATGCATGAAGGTAAAATGTTAACCCTGAAACATGATCCCAAATCTAACAGTAGAATCACAATAGTAAAATAAAATGAACCTTTTCTAGGATTTCAAAGTTTTTTAAAACATCTTCAAGCTTAGAAATGATTATTTATAGTGTTCAACCTTCTTTGGGCTCGAAACCAAGTAAAATAGTCTCATATGATAACAAATTCGTAATAAAATCAAATCAATATGAAAAAATATCTTAAATTTACCCAAGAACTAAAACTTTCCAGAATATGAAATTTCAAAAATACATTCCCTTTTGGTGATTCCCTTTTGCCTTTTGCCTTTCAATACCTCACTACTGCCCTTTTCGTTTATATTTATACATTAATATGCATTTTCATATATTTCTGGGGAAAATATAATTCAAGTTCATCACAAATATAATCAAAAATTTCAAATAGAAAACTCATTGAGATATTGTTCAAATCTCCAAATGTAATACATTTCCTTAATGAATATGTTCTTTGCACATATGTAGAATTTATGTATCATTTAAAGTAGGAAGCCCTTGAAAAGACCGTCATGTACGGCTATTCAAGGGCTTCCGATTTCAAAGAACCAATAAAATGTACAATTCTGATATAAATTGTTCTTGCAATTTTTTTTGGTGTAAAATGAAATATTGGTTATGTTTAAATGAAAGAAAACGTCACGTGGTCATCATTTTCATTATTACCTGTGCCTCTACATGTGCTAAGAGTTTTAGTATTCACACCAAGTTTTATGTAAAACACCTTCTTCTTGAACTAAATTCATTTTTAATAAAAGCCTTGGGATATATTTTCATGTAATTTTTAAGACTTTCTTCCTTAGTAGAAATATTATTATATAAATTCATATGATATATAAATATTTATAGACTAGTTTCTATGCAAAGACGAAAAATGTACGAGAAAGATATGGACAACAGAACCTTAGGAAAATATATTACATGTGATTTATGTCTGACATTTTTTCTCATTTATTCAAACTTTTTCATAAACTAACTTATGTGGAAGACTGTTATTTTTTCTTTTCCACATAAATGATGGTTGAATGGTCAAATTTCATTATCCAACGCCTATTACAAGCTTGAAAATGCCTTGAAGAACTTGAAAGTCCTAGTTTATATTTATTTTCTTTAATGCTTGTGAAGCTAATTTTTATTGGATAATGTTTGAAGGTCAATATTTTTATCTTTATGCATACTTCTGAATTGTTAAATAAGGAGGAGGGGATAATCACGTAGTGTAATTGATAATGATTGATGATTTGGAAGTAGAAGCAAATGAGGAAATTGGGGATGATGGATGATGAAGTGATGGGGGAAGAGGATACCGAGGTGCTGATGCTTATGCTATGGACGGTGGTAGATGTAGATGAGGAACAAACAATGATTTATTTGATGATCTAATGTAGTAGAGGAAAAAAAAGGAGGATGCCGAGGAAGTAGGGGGTCCACCGGTATCAGAGGAATGACAGGTTTTGCCATCAGATGGCTTAAGACAAACGAGCAGATAAACAAGTGGTATTTCATACCCTGATAATTAGGGGAGGTCTGCTTGAATGGAGGAGGAGCAAAGGGAAGTGGTAATGAGGAATCAAGAACGTTCACTCACAGAGGAGTGACAACTTATTCCACTAGTTGGCTTGAACCATGAGTAGGAAGCTAGGTGGTTTCTGATGCCCTGACGTCGAGCGACATTCTACTTTATGGCATGACATCAGAAGGCAACTTCAGAGGATGGTGCTAAGAGAGGAGAAGAAGATGGTGGAATTCGTGCCGATATAGATGGAGCAGATAGTAGTAGAACGAGATGAATGCGGTGACGATCAGAAGAAAGGATGTGGATACCATGGGACATAGAGAAAACGTTAGAGAGGTAACTGTCCCTTACGGTCAAAACATTTGTCACGAGTGGCAGAGGAGGAGTACGAATACATGATATCTAGAGGAAGGTTGTGGAGTGGCAATGGAAGCTCGTGAGAGTGGAGAGCAAAGTATAGCAGAATGTTTCACTGAAGGTGGAGACAAAGAGTGGCTCGAGAAGCCAAACGGTTGAGGAGGCGAAGCCTTACAGTGGACGTGTAATTGGACACATGACTTAGTCTTAGCAATTGATTCTACCAAATATTGAGAAATTGACGAGGCGATTCTGCCAACTTCATCTATGAAAAACAAAGAATAAGAGGAGGATGAGGTAGGAAAATACGTTGAGGACTGGAAGACACAAACTTCCTCGTGGGGGTGAATGGGCACAACGATGCACGTAGTGTTGTGGTTAGTGTTATAGTTGAGGAGGGAAAGATAGAGCTTGTGATAATGGCCAGGATGACGTAGGTGGTTGTTTTGTTGGCAGAAAATTATGGAGGATGTGCAATTGAAAAATAGTGGTGAGGAGGCCAATGAAGTGATGACTTTGTTAGAATATACCAGGCAATGTTTCGTGAAGCCCTGGTACCATGTCAGAACAAGGAAGTGAGTTGAAACGGAGATGGTAGAAGTAGGCAAGAGCAATGTAGTGTACAAAAGTACAAGCAAGAGAGAGAGAGAGAGAGAGAGAGAGATAGAGAGAGATGTCGAAATCAGAGGACTCCAAAAAGATATCAGAATTAAGCCAAAAATGTTGGTGTGCTCATTCAAGGAGTTGAGATAGAGTGATAGAGTACAATAAGAGAATGTTAGAATAGAGAAGATAACCTTGATAAGTAGAGCTGAGCAGCGGAGTGATAGTTATAGAGCAAAGAGGTGTGAGGGTGAGAGATGAGTTTGGATGGTAAAAGATGAGCGCGAGAGGAGTGAGAAGAGTAAAGACACGGCGGAGATGCCGCGGAATTAAATGTGAAAATGATGAAAAGAACTGTTATGTGTGAAATTGAGAGGGAATGTAACATTCTTTATATGCATGGTAGGATAGGAAAAAGGAAAGGAAATGGCTTCTTGTGTGCTAATTAGAAGTACTTGCAGTGTTTCCTCTTATAAGGGATTCCCAGGTAATATGCCCAGTGGTCAGGTTGATGAATGAAAATGGCTAGTGTTTTTGACTAAGGTGGTTCACACTGGAGGTAAACTATCATTTAGAGAGCTTTAGAATAACCGAGTGATGGACGTGGTGTTATAGGATTCTCATGGTCATATTCTTATATTCGATAGCACGTTCTTGCGCCATTGAGGCCCACTCCTATGCGTAAGAGGCATGTACCAGTGCCAACGAGGCCCGCACCTGCGTCTACAAGGCACATGCATGTGCCTATGAGGCCCATGGTTGCGCTTACGAGACCCGCGCTTATGTGTATGAGGCTTTTGACTACGCCTATGAGGCCCGCGCGTGTGTCCATGAGGCCTCCAATTGCACCTACAAGGCACACGCTTGCACCTACGAGGCTAGTGTCTTTACCTATGAGGCCTGCGTCTAAATCTACGAGGACAACGCCTATGGTAAGGGTGCTCGCGCCTTCGTCCACAAGGCCCACACCTGCACCTATGAGGCCCACGCCTATGCGTAGGAGGTTACTTGCCTGTACATATGAGGCATACGCCTGTGCGTACAATGCTCGCGCCTATGCCAACATGGCCTCGCCCGTACCCGTACTAGGCCTTTGCCTATGCTTGCATGGCATGTGATTGCACCCATGAGGCTTTTCCTACACCTACGAAGCCGGTGCCCGTGCTTACAAGGCTCACGCATGCACCTACAAGGCCCGTGCTTGTGCATTGAATAGATTTGCATGCGCTTATGAGGCCCTCATCTGCACTTATAGGGGTCGCACCTATACCTACGAGGTCTACGCTTGGGCCTTTAAGGCCCGTACACAAACGAGCCACCCGCTTACGTCTCTGAGACCTGTGCCTATGCCTATGAGGCCTGTCGCTGGATTTATAAGGTCGACGCTTGTGCTCGCAAGGCTTGCACCTGCACTTATGAGGCCCAAAACTACGCCTTCAAGGCCCATGTGTTCGCCTACGAGGCCTATGCCTGCACCTACGAGGCCCGTGGTTGTACCTAGGAGGCCCATGTATGCACCTATGAGGCCCGCACCTGCACCTTCAAGGCCGTCATCTGCGTATATGAGACCTGTGCTTGCACCTACAAGGCCTGTGCTTGTGTATGCGAGGCCCAACCTTGCGCCTATAAGGTGAGATCATGTACCCATGAAGCCCGTGCCTATGCTATTGAGGTCCGTGCGTACGTGTAGAAGACATGTGCCTACGCCTACTATAGCCCATGCTTGTGTGTACGAGGCCCTCGCTTATACATACGTCGCCCACGCTGGCCCTTACGCGGACCATGCTTGTTTGTACAACGCTCGTGTTTGTACCTACAAGGCCAATAGTTGTGCCTACGAGGCCCTCGACTACATCAGCGAGGCTGGCTCCACCGCGTATGGGGCCAATGCATGCACCTATGAGGCATGCTCCTGAACATATGAGGCTCTCGCATGTACCTACGAAGGACGTGCTCGCGTATAGGAGGCCTGTTCCCACGCGTACGAGGCCCTTGACCACGCCTATGAGGCCTGAGCCCGTGCCAACTAATATTGCGCATGCGCCTACACTAATGAGGCCCACACTCGCACCTACTAAGCCCGTGCCTAGGCGTAAGAGGCCCGCTCTTGTGCTTGCTAGGCCCACGAGTCCTTATGAGGCCCACGCATGTGCCTAATGGGCCCATGTCTCTTCCTACGATGCCCGATCCTATGCCCACGAGGCTTGCACTTGAGCCTAAGAGGCCAATGCTTATGCTTAAGAGGCCCACACATGCGCTTACAAGGCGTACACATGTGCCTGCGAAGCTTATACCTGTGCCTACGAGGCTCACGCCTGCATCTATAATGCCCGCCCCTATACCTTTGAGGCCTGTGCCTACGCATACGACGTCCCCACCTATGCCAAGGAGGCCTACAGATGCACCTACGAGGCTTGTGCTTGTGCCTACGAGGCCTACACGGATGCTTACAAGACACGGGCTTACGTATTCGAGGCCCGCACCCATGCCTATACGGCCCTCGCTTACGCTTACGAGGCTTGCGCCGTCGCCGAGGCCCACACTTGTGCTTACGAGGCTAGTGCCTATGCCCATGAAGCTCGGACCTATGACTACAAGGCCCCTACTATGCATACGATGCCCATACCTATGCTTAAAAGGCATAAATAACACTTACAAATCATAGGCTTACGCCTAAGAGGCCCACGGTTGTGCCTACCTGTCTCGCACTTACACTTATGAGGCGCATGCCTGAGCCTATGAGGTCAACGCTCCAGTTGCAACTAAGAGACCCACATATGCAACTATATGGCCCATGCCTATGCCTACGAGGCTCATGCTCGCACCTTCGAGGCCCATACCTTCATCATCCAGGATTGTACTTACACCTAGAAGGCCTGTACCGGTGTTTACGAGGCCCGTGCCTACACTTACGTGGCCCGCGCCTATGCCTACGAGGCCCGCTCTGTGCCTAGGAGGCTCGCGCTTTTGCTTATGAGGCTTACACCTAAGCCTACGAGACCTGCACCTGTGTTAACAAGGTTTGCGCCTGTGCCTACAAGGCCGTCACTTGTGCCTACAAAGCTTAAGCCTGAGCCTACAATACCCATGCCTGCACCTACAAGGCCCATACTTGTGACTTCGAGGGCGTAGCTTGTGCCTTTGAGTCTTCGCCCAACGCCTTGTAGGCACGCGTTTGCACCTGTGCTTAGAAGGTCCTCAAATGCGCCTATGTGGCCCATGTTTGCGTGCATGAGGCTGACGCCTTTGTCTAAGGAGCTCGTGCTTGCGCCTACGAGGCTCGTGCTTGTCCCTATGAGGCCTACACTTGCGCCTACGAGGTCCGCACCTGCGCCTACGAGTCCCGGGCCTTCACGAACAAGGCCCACACCTATGCCTGCATGGCTTGGGCTTGCATCTACAAGCCTTGTGCATGCGCCTAAGAGGCATGTGCCTGAACCTATAAGGCCAATGCATGTGTCTATAAGGGATGCATCTACGTCTATAAGGCGTGCGCATGCCCCTTTGTGGCCCGTACCTATGCCTACGATGCCTACGCCTATAACTGTGAGGACTACGCATGCACTTACGAGGCCCATGCTTGTTTCAATGAGGCCCATGCCTACGCCTACGAGGTTTGTGCCTATGTGTCTAAGGCCCGTGCTTGCGCCTAAGAGGCCCATACATGCACCTACAAGGCATTTGCATGTGCCTACAAGGCACACGCCTTTGCCTATAAGGTCCATACCTGTGCGTACCTGGCTCAGGTCTGCATCTACAAGCTTCGCGCCTGTGCCTACGAGGCCCACGCTTGCACCTATGAGGCCGATGCATGTGCCTACGATAGATACCCATGTGTCTTGGAGGCAATGCCTGTGCCTTTGTGGCTCGCACCTATGCCTAGAAAGTTTGCGCCTGCGCCTAAACTACCTATGCGTACGACCACAAGGCTCGCGCTTGCACCTAAGATGCCAGTGCATGTGGCTACGAGGCTCGTGGCTGTGGCCATGAGACTCGCACCTATGGCTACGAGGCCCGCTCTTGCGGCTATGAGACCCATGCATGTGGCGACGATGCTTGCGCTTGTGCCTATGAAGCCTGCATGTGCGCTTGTAGGGCTTGCGCTTGTGTGTAGGAGGCCCATGCCTACACCTATGTGGCTTGCACTTGTGTCTTTGAGGCTCACGCTTGCACCTACGAGGCGAACGCATGCGCTTACAAAGCCCGTGTCTAGGCATACAAGACCCATGCCTCCGCTTGTGAGGCCCACGCCTACACCTTGGAGGCCCGTCCGTGTGCCTACGAGGTACATGCATGTGCCTATGAGGGATGTACCTATTCCTATGATGGCCATGCTTGTACCTACAAGGCTCGTCCTTGTGCCTACAAGGCCCACATCTGCACCTACGAGGTTTGCACCTATGCTTACGAGGTCGCGCCTTTATCAACGTGGCTTGCACCTACATGCACGAGGATGTCTCTTATACGTGCAAGGCCTATGCTTGCACCTACAGGGCTAGTGTCTGTGCCTACGAGGCCTACACCTATACCTATGAGGCACGCGCCTACACCTAGAAGGCCCCCGTCTATATCTAGAAGGCCCACATGTATGTCTACAAGGCCCGTGCTTACACATATAAGGCATGTGCCTATGTCTGAGAGGTCCACTGCTAAGCCAACAAGGCCTATGCATTTTTGCACAAGGCCCGTGTCTACACATATAAGGCCTGCATCTGTGCCTACGAGGCTCACGCCTACGCCTAGGAGACCCTCCCTTGTTCCTATTAGGCCAGCGCCTGCGCCTAAAATGCCTGGACCTACACTTATTAGCCCCGCGTTGTGCATACAAGTCCTAATCCTACACCTACGAGGCCCGCGCATGGCTTACGAGGCCCACGCCTGTGCCTTGGAGGCACACAAAAATACATAGGAGACTTGAACCTACATTTACGAGGCCTGCATCTATGCCTACGAGTTTCACACCTATGCCTATAAGGTCCTCACTTGCATCTATGAGGCCTGCTCCTATGCCTACAAGGGTTATGCCTACACCTACAATGCCCATTCTTGCGCCTACGAGGCCCATGCATGCACCTAAGGCCCGCGCCTATGCCTATGAGGTGAGCGTATGCGCCAATGAGGCCCGCGCCTGTGCATACGAGGCCCACACGTGCATCTACGAGGCCAGAATCTATGCCCACGAGGTTGAGGCTCACGCTTACGAGGTCCTCGCTTGCACCTACGAGACCCGCGCCTGTGCCTAGAAGGACGGTGCATGTGCCTATGAGGGTTGCACTTGCGCCTGTGAGGATCGTGCATGCACATATGAGGCCAACACCAGAACCTACGAGGCCAGTGCGTGGGCGTACGAGGCCTACGCTCGTGCCTACCATGCCTAGGCTGGTACCTATAAGGCTAGCGCATGCGGCTTTTAGGCCGATGCCTCCAGCTTTTAAGCCCGCGCTTGTAGTTACCAGGCACATGCCTGAGCTACGAGGCCCGTGCCTACCAGTAAGAGGCCTGTGCCTACGGCTATAAGGTCCACGCTTGTGGTTATGAGGGCTAAAATGTCAGTAGTTGTGGTTATAAGGCATGCGCCTATGGGTATGAGGCCAATGCTTGTGCCTAAAAGGCCTATGCCCACGCTTACAAGGTTTGCGCCTACGCCTAGGAGGCTTGCTCCTACACCTACAAGGCTCTAGTCTGCGCTTACGTGGCTCACGCTTGTACATACGAGGCTTGCACTCACGCGTGCAAGGAAGGTGACCACGCCCATCAGGTCCGCGCCTGTGCCTACTAGGTCCACGCCTACGCCTATGAAGCTCGCCCCTGTACCAACGAGGCCCATGCCTGTGCTTACGGGGCCTGTGCTTATGCCTACGAGGCCCACGCCTGTGCCTACAAGGCTCTTGACTACACGAAGAAAGCTGGCTCTAGGACCTATGAGGCCCGCACATGCACTTATGAGGCTCACGCCTACATATACGTAGCTCGCGCCTATACGTACATGGCCTAGGCTCGCGCCTATGAGGTCTGCGCTTGGGCCTACAAGGCCAACGCCTACAACTATCAGGCCTGCTACTATGCCGACGAGGCCCGTACTTGTGCCTATGTGGCCTATGCCATTGCCTACAAGGCCCACGACTGCGCCTGAGGCTCGCACATGTGCTTCGAGCCCCACACACTAGTGCCTACGAGGCTCGCTCCTGCGACTAAGAGGCCCCTGCTTCTACATACAAGGCTAGCGCATGTGCCTACGAGGCCTGTGCTTGTGCCTACGAGGCCTGCACCTGTGCCTACGAGGCCCGTGCCTGCGGCTACTAGGTGTTTGCTTGCACTTACGCAGCTTGCGTCTACGTCTACGAGACCCTCGCTTGTGCCTATGAGGCTTGTGCCTACACCTACAAGGATCAGGCCTGTACCTAAGAGGCCTGCATGTGCACCTACAAGGCACGTGCCTATGTTTTTGAGGTTTGCGCCTACGCCTATGAGGCCCTCCCTTACCCCTACGAGGCCTGCTCTTGCACATATGAGGCTCGCACCTGCGTTGAAAAGGTCAGTACCTGAACCTATGAGGCCTGAATCTATAGCTACGAGGCCCTTGCTACACATACAAGGTCCACGATTGCACTTACAAGGCCCACACCTGCACCTACGAGGCCCGCGCCTGTGCCTATGAAGCCCGCACTGGCTTACATGGCCCGCGCTTGCACATATGAGGCTCGCGCCTGCATGTAGGAGGCTTGCGCCTGCGACTAGGACGCCCGCGCATGCACCTACAAGGCCCACACTTGTGCCTACGAGGCCCGTGCCTGCGCGTCGGAGTCCCGCACATGCACCTATGACGCCCGTCCCTGTACCTATGAGGCCTGCGCTTCTATCTCCGAGGCCCATGCCTGCGCCTACAAAGCTTGCGCCTGAGGTAGAGTTAATCAAAGGACTTTTATTGTATATGACTTAAGGTTTAGATTCTATGATTTAGGGTTTAGGATGTAGATTTTAGGGCTAAGGGTTTAGGTTTTCACCTCTAAACCCTAAATCTTATTCACTAGGTGACGTGTGTAGAGTGTTCTTTACTACTCTAGGAAGCTTCCATGCAAGATACTCCTAGGTATGTTGGCAGTAGTGACTTGATCACTGGAGTGGAAGACGTTTTACGCACTCCTTTGAAGTTTTGTGTTAAAACCAATTTAGTTATGAGAACCTTGCACACAAGCGTCCTTGTGTAGATTAGTGGTGGTTAGGCAGAGGGGGGAGGGGGTGGGATAGAATGTGTAGTTGAAGTCTGTAGGTGATTACGTATGGCTAGATAAGTGGGCCGTGAGTAGAGATATGCACTTGTGTATGTTCCTTTGAGTAATGTGGTTAGTGGAGGTTGGGAGGGAGGAAGAGGTGGAAAGTGTATGTGATGATTTTGTATGGCTTAATGCATGGGTTGTGTGTAGAAATATGTACTTGTGGATGGTAGTTTGAGTTATGTGTTCAAGGTTGGTAGGTGGTTGTAGGGTTGGGGAGGGGGGAAGGGGGGGAGGTGGTGGTGGGAAGTGTATGTGGAGACTATAAGTGGAGGTGTATCATGGGTGTATGGAATTTGTGCAAAGTTTTGTACTTGTGTATATTAGTATGATTGATGTGTTTGATATTTTATGGTGGTGATTAGGAAGATAGTTCTACCCGAGTATAAGTTAATATAGGGAGTGCATAAGGAGATGTATGAATAGGTGGGTGTGTTGAGAGTTAGGAAGAACACTAATGTGAGATGTTGTGTGTGTAAGACAAGAGTAAGGTGGGATTGGAGGATTTCGAGTGAAAGTGTACATAATGATTTAATGTAAAGGTACACAAGAAATTGAGTATGTTGTGGATGAAGGTGTATAGTGGTGTACAATTACATAAACACGCACAAAATATCATCTATAACCAATGAACCTTGATCATTGCTATATTGGACATCTCAAGTGACAAATGAGACATAGTTTTGACCTCAAATGCGTGAATGGTTAGATATTTGATGTGAATTGATATCCTATATCTGTACTTAACATAAGTATGAGGAACGGCAAGTCCTTGCTTGTTTTTTGACCTGTGCAAAATGAATGTTATGAGATACTTGAAACCAAAGTTGCCGCTTGAGCGGTGGAAAGAAATGAGCTTACTGCTCGAGAGACAGGCTGGCTGTCAGTCAAGTGGAGTGCTTGGTACATGTGGCACAACTGGAATAGTTGTGTGGTCAACAACCTCCTCTCCCACCATCCAATATCGCTAGACATTAGGCTTCTCCGTCGAAGCCCGACTATTTTGGTGGCGGGCTTTGCCGTTGGCCGAGGTTGGTTGCCGACGATTGATTGACTATTCATTTTCAAAACTCATCTCTTTTGGTGTTTTTCTATTGCTAGTCTTCAAATCGTGAGATCTTGAGACATCGTATGGCTTACGATGAACAAAAAATAGATAGCGCTCACAAGCTGTCAATTGATATCCATCAGTGATGTTTATGTACTGGATCGACCTGTGCACTTGAGTACATCTTGCAGTTTCTCATGTGATGTTTTACGTCCACTTCTACAAACACGTGCCACATGCACTTCTCCATTGGAGGAGGGTGGATGGTTGGCACTAGAATTTGGAGCCGGATCCTACCTCCCTCCTATCACCACTGAAGTTTATGGTGTGAGTGCATATACAAGTGTGGTTTTTATAGCATGTGTCAAAGAAATTTATACACAAGTACAACTTTATTTTATACATTATGAATAGAACACACTAACGTATAGTTAATCTACATACCATCACAAACACCGTGCGTCAACTTGTACATTCCCGATGTACATTTTGTGGAGTCGAAGGATGGTAGGGTGGGGTGTAGGGAGTGAACCTGGAAAAGAGGTCTGAAGTTACAGAAACTCTCAGGTAGTCCTAACATCATAGCTGTAGAACTTAAGATGTGAAACTAAGTGATGAGAAGGCCATAACTCTAAATCAGACCCAGAAATAGGCCCCCTGAACATTTTCAAAGACGTTGAATTTCTGAAAACACATGTTATGATTTCGAATAGTAAGAAAAACTGTGGTAGTATTCTATTTTAGTGAAGCATCCTTCCTTTTATTTATTTTCTATATAAATTTATGGATATCTTGTCTAAAATGTTCAAGTTCATTGCTTACATATAATGAAAGAATACAGAACAATATCAACAATTTATGTGATTCATGTACACATCCCTCATTTAAGGAAATGAAAATTCTTGGAAATGAGAATCATGCCACTTTCCATTGTTTACAAATGACACGTAAGGAATTTTCATACTACTATCTCATGAATGGTGAAATGAGATGTGCACAATTTAAGGGGTGCATGAATGAGGGGTGATTAGTTCTAAATTCCACGCCTCAGTCTACGAGGCTCACGCTTGTGCCTACAAGGCTCACACATGCACCTATGAGGCCCGTGCATGTACCTACAAGGCCCGCACCTGTGCTAACGAGGCCTAAGCCTACGTGTACAAGGCTTGCACCTGCACCTACAAGGCTCACGCGTGCGCCTACGAGGCCCGCACCGGTGCCTACAAGGCCTGCACCGGTGCCTACGTGGCCCGTGCTTGAACCGACAAGGCCCGCGCCTGTGCCTACAAGGCCTGTTTCTGTGCCTATGAGGCACGCACCTGCGCCTTTGAGGTCGGCGCCTACGCCTACAAGGCCGGCATCTTTGCCTATGAGGCCCACGCCTGCACCCATGAGGCCCACACTTTCGTCAATGAGGCCCGCGCCTATGCCTAAGAAGACCGATCTTGTGCCTAGGAGGCCCGTACCTGTAACTACGAGCCTCGTTTTTGCACCTATGAGGCCCGTGCCTGCGCCTACAAAGCCCACACCTACGCCTATGAGGCCCTCTCCAGTGCCTACAAGGCCTGCGTCTACGCCTACAAGGCCAGTGCCTGTGACTTCGAGGCCCGCGCCTGTGTACATGAGGCTTGTGCCTGCAGCTACGAGGCCCACGCCCGCTACTAAAAGGCCTAAGCCTGCGGCTACGAGACTCATGTTTGCGGCCATAAGGTCCCACCTGTAATTACGAGGCCCGTGCTTGCAACTATGAGACCCGTGCTTACGGCTACGAAGCTTGCACTTACACCTACGAGGCTTGTGCCTATGCCTACGAGGCGTGCGCCTGCACCTCCGAGGGCCTGCTTGTGCCTACGAGGCCCTTGCTTATGCCTACGAGGGCTGTGCCTACGCCTAGGAGGCTCGCACCTGAGTTTCCGAGGCCCGTGCCTATGCCTACAAGGCCCGCCCCTGTGCCTAAAAGGCCCGGCCCTGTGCCTACAAGGCCCGCTCTTGTATCTACGAGGCTTGTGCTTGTTCCTACGATGCACTCACTTGTGCCTATGAGGCCCGGACTTGTGCCTACGTGGCCTGTGCCTACACGTACGAGGCCCATGTCCACGCCTTCGAGGGTTCGGCCTCTGTCTACGTGGCCCGTGCCTGCGTCTACGTGGCCCGTGCCTGTGTCTACGTGGCCCGCGCCTATGCGTATGAGGCCCACACATCCGCATACGAGTCACACGCTTGCACCTAAGAGGCCTGAGACTGCGCCTAGGAGCCCCACACGTGTGCCTATGAGGTCTGCGCCTACGTATATTAGGCCCACACTTGCGCCTTCAAGGACTATGCATGTACCTTCGTGGCCTGCGCCTGTGCCTGCAAGGCCCTGGCCTCCACCTACCAGGCCTCACCCACATCCACGAGGCTCACATATGCGCCTACGAAGTTTGTGCCTGCACCAATGAGGTCCGCTCCTGCGCCTACCAGGCCAGCGCCTTCGCCTACAAGGCCTAGCTTGCGCATATGAGACTTGCGCTTGCACCTATGAGGCCCACGCTTGTGCAAACAAGGCCAATGCCTTTTGCCGACAAGGCCCACGCATGTGCCTACGAGGTCTGCGCTTGTGCCTACCAGGCCCATGCCTCTGCATATGAGGCCTGCAACTGCACCTATGTGGTACGCGCATGAGCTTTCAAGATGCGTACCTATGAGGCCCGTGCATGCCCATATGAGGCCCGTGCCTATGTTCACGACACCCGCCCCTCTGCCTATGAGGCCTGTCCTTGTGCCTATGTGGCCCATACGTGCTTCGATGTTCTGTGCCTGTGCCTGTGCCTACACGGCCCGTGCTTGTGCCTTACAGGCTTGCTCCCGCGCCTACACAACATGTGCCTATGCCTCCGAGGCCACGTGCATGCGCCTAAGAGGCCCTCGCATGCACTTTCGAGGTCCACGCTTGCGCCTACGAGGCCCGCGCCTAAAAGGTCCACGCCCGGGCCTACAAAGCATGCACTTGTATCCACGATGACTGCTCCTACACCAAAGAGGCCCGCTCCTCTGCCTACGAGACCTGCGCCTGTACTTACCAGGCCTGAGCCTGCGCCCAGGAGGCTCGAGCTTGCGCTTACAAGGCCTGTGCCTGTGCTTAAGTGGCGCTCTCCTACACCGAAAGGGCCGGCACTTGTGCCTACGAGGCCTGCGCATGCGTCTACGAGGTCCTTCATGCACCTATGAGGCCCTCGCATGCACCTAAGAGGCACGTATTTGCACCTACAAGGCCCTCTCTTGCGCCTTGGAGGCTTGCGCCTACACTTACAAGGCCCGCGCCTACATGTTAGAGGCCTCCATCAATGCCTACGAGGTCCACGCTTGCGCCTACATGGCCCTTGCTCGTGCCTAAGAGGCCCGCGCTCGCGCCTAGGAGGGCTGCACCTATGCCTACGAGGATCCTGTCCTTGCCTACGAGGCCCCCGCATGCGACTCCGGGGCTTGCGCATGTGCCTACGAGGCCCTTGCTTGTGCCTATGAGGCGAGCACATGCGCGTACAAGGTCCACAATTGCACCTTTAAAGCATCTGCCTTTGTCTATGAGGCCCGTGCATGGGCTTACAAGGCTTGCACATGCGCCTAGGAGGCCCTTGCCTACGCCTACGATGCCCTTTCCTACACCTACGAGGCAAGCGCTTACGCCTACAAGGCCCTGCTTGTACCTACAATGGTAGCTCCTGTGCATACAAGGCCTATTCGTATGCCTATGAGGCCCTCGCCTGCACCTACAAGGCCGGCGCTAGTGCCTATGAGGCTCGCGCCTTCGCCAAAAAGGAAGGTCATGCGCGTATTAGGCTCACACCTATGCCTACAAGGCTTGTGCTTGCACCTAAAATACCCTCCCCTATGCCTTGGAGGCAGACGCCTGCAACTATGAGGCGTGTGCCTGCTTGTACGAGGCTTGCATCTGTGCTTACAAGGTCCAATCCTCCGCCAAAGAGGCCCTTGCCTACACTTACCAAACACGCACATGTGCCTACGAAGCCAACTCCTGTGCCTACAAGGACTGCGCCTGCGCCTACGGCAATTGTTCCTATGCCTAGAAGGCCCATGCCTGTACTTATGAGGCTCGTGCGTATGCCTACAACGCCCGTGCTTCCATCTACAAGGCCCAGTTCTGCACCAAAGAGGTCAGCGCCTACAGTTATAAGGATGGCGCTTGCGGCTATGAGGCCTATGCCTACAGTTACGAGGCCGATGCCTGTCGTTATGAGGCCCGCGCCCAAGGCTATGAGGCCTACACATGTGGCTATGAGGCCGACGCCAGAGTCTACGAGGCCTACACTTGCGGCTACGAGGTTCGTATCTATGGATATGAGGCCCGGACTTGCGCCTACGAGGCTGAAACATGTACCTACAAATGCGGGCCTGTGCATAGGAGGCTTGCTTACACCTACGAGGCCTGCACCTGTGATTACGAGGTTCATGCTTGCACTTACGAGGACCGATCTTGCACTGACATGGCACGAGCCTGTGACTACGAGGCGCGTCCCTATGCCTACGTGACCCACGCCTGTGCCTATAAGGCCCGGGCCTATTCCTACAAGGGACGTGCTTTTGCCTACAAGGCCCTCACTTGCGCCTCTAAAGCCCACACCTGCGCCTCAGAGGCCCACGCCTGTGCCTACGAAGCCCTTGCCTCCGCCTACGAGACATGCCCATGCGCCTACAAGGTCCACACCTACGCCTATGAGGCCTGCACCTATGCCTATAAAGCCCCTACTTGCGTCTACAAGGCACGCGCCTATTCCTACAAGGACCACGCCTGTGGCTACAAGGCTTAAGCCTGCACCTATAAGGCCCACGCTTGTGATTATGAGGTCTTTTCTTACCCCTACAAGGGCCGCGTCTTCGCTTACGAGGACCGGGCCTGCGCCTACAAGGCTCGTACCTGTGCCTACAAGGCCCACGTCTGCACCTACGAGGTCCACGGATGCACCTACATTACCTCCGCCTGCTCTTACAAGGCCCGTGCTTATGTCTATGAGGTCCTCGCCCACACCTACGAGGCCTGCGCATGCGCCTAAGCCTATGAGGCCCATTCCTGCACCTACGAGGCCCTCGCAAGTGCCTACGAGATACACGCTTGCACCTACGAGGACCCCGCCTTTGCCTACGAGGCACGCGCCTGTGCCTACAAGGCTTGCGCTTATAGCTAGGAGGCCTGTGCCTGCACCTAGGAGGTCCCCTCCTACGCCTACAAGGCTTGAATATTCCCCTGAAAAGCACGCGCCTACGTCTACAAGGCGTGCACCTGCACTTCGGAGGTTCACACTTGTACTTCCAAGGCTCGCAACTATACCCACGAGGCCCACGAAAGTGCATATGATGCCCACGCCTGTAACTACAAGACCTACGCCTACGCCTACGCCTACGAGATCTGCATATGCGCTTACAAAGCCCGTGCCTACGCCTACAAGGCTTGCGCCTGCGTCTACGAGGCCTATCCCTGTGCCTGTATGGCTTGTCCCTACACCTGTATGGCTCATGACCATGCGTATGAGGATGATCCTTTTCTTATGGGACTTACATTTGTACCTACAAGGCCCATGCCTGTGCTTACTAGGCCTACACATGCACCTGTGACACTCATGCCTGTGTGTATGAGGCTTGCGATTGTACCTACGAGGCCTGTGCCCACGCCTAAGAGGCCTGCGCCTACACGTACACATGTAGGCGCAGGCCACGTGCTAGAACCCATGAGGCCTGTGCATGCGCCTATGAGACCCGCACCTCTGCCTACGAGGCTTCGCCTACACCTAGGAGGCCCGCGCATGCACCTGCAAGGCCCATGAATGTGCATAAGGGGCCCGCGTTTGTATCTATGAGGCCTGTGCTTGTGCATACAAGGCCCGAGCCTACACCTTGGTAGGCCGCTACTACATCTACAAAGAATGTGCATGCATCTAAAAGGTCTACATGTGCAACCATGAGGTCCACACCTCCACCTACGAGGTCCTCGCCTACGCCTACGAGACCTGCATATGCCCCCATGAGGCCTGCGCCTGCACCTACAACCCGTGCGCTTGCGCCTACAAGGCATGCGCCTACAATTACAAGGCCCGTGCCTGTACCTACGAGGCCCGTGCCTGCAACTACGAGGCCGCAACCTACGGCTATGAAGCTCGCACCTATGGCTACCGGGCCTACACCTACTGCTATGGGGCCCGTGCCTACAGCTATGAGGCCTGCGCTTGTGACTACGAGGCCCGCGCCTAAGGCTACAAGGCCTGTGGTTGCGGGTACAAGGCTTGCGCCTGTGGCTACGAGGCCATGCTTGTACGTAAGAGTTCCGCACCTACACCTACGAGGCCTGCGCCCGCGCCTACAAGGCTTGCGCCCGTGCCTACGAGGCCAACACCAATGCCAATGAGGGTTGTGCCTGTGCCTTTAAAGATTGTACCTTCACCCACGAGGAGTGCACCTTGGCCTTTGAGGCCCGTCCTTGTGCCTACAAGGCCCATGCTTACGCCTACAGGGCCCACACATGCACATACAAGGCCAGTGCTTGTGGCTTCAAAGCCGTCTTGTGCGACTACCAGGCTCGCGCCTGCAGCTACGAGGCCTCAGCTTGACAATACGAGGCCCACACCTGCGGCTACGAGGCCCGAGCCTCCGACTATTAGGCTAGTGCTTGCAATTACCTGATCCTTGGTTGCAACAACGAGGCCCGCGCCTACGCCTTCGAGGCCCATGCAGATGCCTTTGAGGCTAACACCCATACCTACAACGTCAGTGCTTGTGCCTAGGAGGCCCGCGCCCACGCCTATGAGGCTTGTGTCTGTGCCTACAAGGCTGTCACTTGAGCTTACGAGGCCCGCACCTATACTTACGAGGTCCATGCCAATGCCTACGAGGCCTGTGCCTGTACCTATGAGGCTAGCTCCTTTGCCCAAAAGGCCCATGTCTATGCCTACAAGATAGGCGATTGTCCATACGAGGCCTGAACTTGTGCCTTCAAGGACCACACCTCCTTCTACGAGGCCTGTGCATGTGCCTACGAGGCCCACGCCTACACCTATGAGGCCCTTGCTTTCGCCTGCGAGGCTAGTACGTGCACCTACAAGGCCCAAGCCAGTGCCTACGAGGTGCACACTTGTACCTTCGAGGCACGCTCTTACGCCTATGAGGTCTACGCCTATGCCTACGAGGCCCGTGCTTGTGCCTACGAGGCCCACGCCTGCACATACAAGGCTCGTGCCTGCACCTATGAGGTGTGTGCATGTGCCTACGAGGCCCGCACATATGCCTATGGGGACCGCGCTTGCATCTACAGGGCCAAAACCTGTGCCTACAAGGACAAGGCCTGTGCCTACAAGGCCCGTGCCGACGTGTATGAGGCCCGCATTTGTGCCTAAGAGGCCCGCGGCTATGCTTACGAGGCATGCCCCTGCGCTTATGAGACACACAAATGCGCCTATAAGGTCTACGCCTACACCTTCGAGGCGTCTACTTATGCCTACAAAACCTGCACCAAAGCCTACAAGGATTGCGCCTGCACCTAGAAGGCCCACGCTTGCGCCTACGAGGCCTTGTCTGCATCTACAAGGTTTGCATATACCCCTACAAGGTGGGCGCCTACGTCTACGAGGCCCTGCACCTGCACTTACGAGGCCCATACTTGCGCCTTCGAGGCTCGCGCCAGCACCTACGAGGCCCACGAAAGCACATATGAAGCCCACACATATACGTACGAGACCTGTGCCTACGCCTACGAGATCTACCTGCGCCTGTAAAGCCCGTGCCTACGCCTATAAGGCCTGTGCCTGTGCCTATGAGGCCTATCCCTGTGCCTACAAGGCCCGCCCCTACACCTGTATGACGCGTGCTTGTGCGTATGAGGATGAGCCTGTGCCTATGAGGCTTGCGTTTGTGCCTACAAGGTACATGCCTGTGCTTACGAGGCCTACACATGTGCCTACGAGGCTCACGCATATGTGTACGACGCTCGCGCTTACACCAACAAGGCCCGTACTTGCGCCTACAAGGCCAGCACCTACACGTACAAGGCCCGTGCTAGAACCCACGAGGCTTGCGTATGCGCCTACGAGACCCATGCCTGTGCCTACGAGGCTACGCCTATACCTAGGAGGCCCACACATACACCTATGAGGCCCATGCCTGTGCATAAGGGGTCCGCGTCTGTATCTACTAGGTATGTGCCTGCGCATACAAGGCCCGAGCCTGTGCCTTAGTGGACCATGACTACACCTACAAGGAACGTGCATGCATCTACAAGGCCAACATTTGCACCCATGAGGTCCACGCCTACACCTACGAGGTCCTTGCCTGTGCCTACGAGACCCACGGATGCGCCTACGAGGCCCGTGCCTGCGCCTAAAACCCTCGCTCTTGTGCCTATACGGCTTGCGCCTATGCTTACGAGGCCCGTGCTTGCACCTACGAGGACCGCGCCTACAACTACAAGGCCACCACTTGCGGGTACAAAGCCCGCGCCTACGGCTACGAGGCCTACACCTACCGCTATGAGGCCCGCGCCTATAGCTATGAGGCCCATACTTGCAGCTATGAGGCATGCGCCTACGGCTACAAGGATCGCGCTTGAAGCTAGAAGGCCTGCACTTGCAGCTATGAGGCCATGCCTATGCCTACAAGGTCCGCATCTATACCTACGAGGCCTGTGCCCGCGGCTACAAGGCCGGCGCCAATGCCTATGAGGGTTGTGCCTGTGCCTTTGAGGATTGTGCCTACGTCTTCAAGGACTACACCTATGCCTTTGAGGCCCGTTCCTGTTCCTATAAGGCCCATGCTTATGCCTACAAGGCCCGCGCATGCACCTACAAGGCTAGCGCTTGTGGCTACAAAGCAGGCTGGTGCGGCTACAAGGCCTGCGCCTACAGCTACAAGGCCTGAACCTGCTAGTACTAGTCCCGCGCCTACGTTTACGAGGCCCGAGCCTTCGACTATTAGGCTGGTGCATGCAACTCCCACATCCTTGGTTGCAGCAATGAGGCCTGCGCGTGTGCCTACGAGGCCCATGTTTATGCCTTCAAGGCCAGCGCCTGTGCTTACGATGCCGGTGCCTGCGTCTAGGAGGCCCGCACTTGCGCCTACGAGGCCTGCACCTGTGCCTACAAGGCTGTTGCTTGCGCCTACGAGGCCCGTGCCTGTGCCTATGAGGCCCACACCTGCAGTTACGAGGCCTGCGCCTATACCTATGAGGCTAGCTCCTGCGCCCGTGTCAGTGCCTACAAGGTAGGCCCGTGTCTGTGCCTACGAGGTAGGCGCTTGCGCATACAAGGCCTACGCATGTGCCTTCAAGGATCGCACCTGCTTGTACGAGGCCTGTGCATGCGCCTAGGAGGCCCACGCCTACACCTACAAGGCCCACACCTGCACCTACGAGGCCCATGCTTGCGCCTACGAGGCTAGTGCCTACGCCTATAAGGCCCACGCTAGTGCACACAAGGCGCACAATTGCACCTTCAATGCACACACCTCTGCCTATGAGGTTTACGCATGCGCCTACGAGGCCCGTGCATGTGCCTACGAGGCCCAAGCCTGTACATACGAGGCCCATGCTTGCACCTACGAGGCATGCGTGTGTGCCTACGAGGCTCGTACCTATGCCTATGGGGACCATGCTTACATCTACTAGGCTGAAACCTGTGCCTATGAGGTCGAGGCCTTTGCCTACAAGGCCCGCGCCTGTGCCTACGAGGTCTGCATGTGCACCTAAGAGGCCCGTGCTTGCACTTATGAGGCCTGCAACTGCACTTATGAGACACACAAATGCGCCTACAAGGTCCACGAATGCACCTTTAAGGCCTGTGCTTACGCCTACAAAGCCCGCACTAAAGCCTACGAGGACTGCGCTTGCGCCTACGAGGCTCACGCCTGCACATATGAGGTTTGCGCCTGTGACTACCAGGCCCATGCCTACGCTTACGAGGCCCATACCTATGCATACAAAAGCCCAGGCCTGCACCTAGGATGCCCGCGACTTTGCCTAGGAGGCCTCCACCTATGGGTACAAGGCCTCGCCTACATTTATGAGGCCTACATATGAGCATACAAGGTCCTCAACTGCATCTACAAGGCTTGCACCTATGCCTACATCGCTCGTGCTTGTGCCTATGGGATCCATGCCTGCTCTCATGAGGTCCACGCCTACGCCAATTAGGCTTGTTCTGACACCTACTGTGCCCACCAATGTGCATATGAGGCCCGCGCTTGCACCCACAAGGCTTGCGCCTGCCCCTATGATGCCCGTGCCTGCGCCTAAGAGGACCACGCCTGCACCTAAAAGGTCTGCACCCACGCCTACGAGGCCCACGCATGTCTGCTTGAGGCCTGCGCCTACACCTACGAGGCCCGCACATGCGCTTACAAGAACTATGCTTGTACCTACAAGGCGCGCACCTATGACTACAATGCCTGCGCTTGTGCTTTCAAGGCCCGTGCTTGTGATTGCAAAGCCCGCGCCTGCTCCTACAAGGTGCTTGCCTGTGCCTAGGAGGTCCAGGCCTGTTCCTACGAGACCACCTACAAGGCATGCGCCTGCACCTATGAGGCCCACGGCTGCGCCTACAAGGCCAGCGCTTGCGCTTTCGTGGCCTACGCTTATGCCTAGAAAGCCGCACCTGCGCCTACAAGGTCCTCGCCTATGCTTACGAGGCCCGTGCCTACGCCTACAAGGCCCGTGCGCGGGCTTATGAAGCCCTCGCCTGCACCTATAAGGCCTGTTCCGACGCCTGTGCATGCACCTACGAAGCTTGCGCCTGCACCAAGGAGGCCCACGCCTGGACCTAGGAGGCCCCCGCATGTGCCTACAAGGCTTTTCCTCCATCTACGAGGCCCACATATGCCCCTATGAGGTCCGCGCTTGTGCATATGAGGCACGTACCTACGCCTACGAGACCCACGCCTATGCCTATGAAGCCTGCGCCTTCACCTACGAGGCCCACACCTGCACCTACAAATCTCGCGCCTGCATCCACAAGGTCTGCAAGTGCGCATACGAGGCCCATGCCTACACCAATGAGGCTTGCGCTTGTGCCTAAATGATCCACACCTTGGCCTACGAGGCCCACGACTATGCCTACGAGGCCCGCGCCTGTGCCTAGGAGGCCTGCGCTTGTGCCTTCGAGACTTGCGCCTACGCATATGAGGCCCGTGCCTGTGCCTACGAGGTCCATGCTTGCACCAACAAGGCATGCCCCTACGCCTACATCTCCCGTGCTTGCCCCTACGCGAACTGTGCCTACGCCTATGAGGCCCATCATGCATCTATGAGGCCTGTGCATGCGCCTGGGAGGCCCACATCTATGCCTGCAAAGCCAACACCTGTGCCTTAAAGGCTCGGGCGTGTGCTTACGAGGCCTGCACGTGCACCAATGATGCCCACACATGAACCGAAAAGGTCCACGCCTGCACCTATGAGGCCTGCCCCTTGGCCTACAAGGCCCACGCCTATGTTTACGAGGCTTGCCCCTGCGCCTACATGGCCCATGCCTTCACCTATGAGGCCCACTCCTTTGACAACAAGGCCTGCCCTTGTAGCTACGAGGCCCGTGCCTATGCCTACAAGGCCCGGCCTGAGGCTACGAGGCCTGTGCCTATGCCTACTAGGCTCCCCTTTCACCTATGAGGCCTGCGCTTGTGCCTATGAGGCCCGTGCCTGCGCCTACAAGGCCTGCGCCTGTGTGTATGGGGCCCGTGCCTGCACCTACGAGGCCCACGCATGCGCTTACGAAGCCCATGCCTGTGCTTTGGAGGACCACACCTGCACTTACGAGGAATGCATTCGCATCTATTAAACTTGCATCTGGATCTATGAGGTCCAAGCTTGCACCTACAAGACCCTTGCCTGTGCCATTGAGACCCGTGTCTATGCCTTTGTGGCCGGTGCCTGTGCCTACGAGGGTTGCGCCTGTGCATATAAGGCCCGGGCCTGTGCCTACGAAGCCCTTGCCCCCGTCTACGATGCCCACGTCTATGCCAATGAGGCCTGCACCTGCGCCTATGAGGTGAGTGCCTGCGGCTACGAGGCCCACGCCTATAGTCCGAGGCCCGCGCCTACTGCATTGAGGACCGCGCCTATGGCTACTAGGCCTGCATTTGTACCTATGAGACCTGCTCCTACGCCTACAAGGCCTGCATCTATGCCTACGATGCCAATGCCTGCAACTACGAGGCCCTCGCCTACGGGCACGAGGCCTCCGCCTACAACTACGAGGCCAGTGCCTTCAGCTACAAGTCCCGCGCCTGCGGCTACGAAGCCCATTCCTATATCCATAAGGCCCCACTTGAGGCTACAAGGCCCGCGCTTGCGGCAATGAAGCCCGCGATCTGGCTACAAGGCCCGTGCTTGCACCTATGAGGCATGCGCCTACATGTATGAAGCCCGTGCCTACGCTTACGAGGCCTCTACTTGTGCCTTTGAGGCCCGTGGTTGCACCTACAAGGCCTACGTCTGCACCAACAAGGCCCGCACCTGTGCTTCCAATGTCCACGCCCGCACCTACAAGGTCAACCTTTGTGCCTACGAGGCCGTTGTCTGTACCTACAAGGCCCACGCCTATTTCCAAGATGCCTGTTCTTGTGCATACGAGGCCAGCGCCTGTGCTTACGAAGCCCACACCTGTGCCTACCATGCCGGTACCTACACCTACAAGGCACGTGCCTACGCCTGCAAGGGCCGTGCCTCTGTCTATGCGGCGTACGCCTCTGTGTATGAGGCTCGCGCCTACACCTTTGAGGCCCGCACATATGCATATGAGGCACGCGCCTACACCTGTGAGCCCGTACCTGTGACTACGAGCCCCTCACGTGCAGCTTCGAGGCCCGCGCCCAAGCCTACGAGGCCTACACTTGCACCTACGAGGCCCGTCCCTGCACCTTTGAAGCCTATGCATACACCTACAAGGCCTATACCTGCACCTATGAGGCCTGCGCCTATACGTACGAGGCCCGCTCCTGCACCTAGGAGGCCCGCACCTGCACCTATGAGGCATGCACCTGTGTCTGTGTCTACGAGGTATGCGCCTGAGCCTGCACCTACGAGGCATGCGCCTGCACCTACGCCTGCACCTACGAGGCATGCGCCTGCGCCTACTCCTACGAGGCATGCGTCTACGCCTACGAGGTCCGCGCCAGTGCCTACCAAGTCCACACCTCTCCCTATGAGGCCTGCAACTGCACCTACGTGATCTGTGCCGACGAGGCTCACGCGTGAGCCTTTGAGATCCGTGCCTGAGCCTTCAAGATCCGCGTCTATGCCTATGAGGCTCGTGCCTGTGCCTACGAGGCCCGTGCCTGTGCCTATGAGGCCTGCCCCATGCTTATGATCCTACCCCTATGCCTACATGGCTCGTACATATGCCAATGAGGACCGTGCGTGCACTTATGTGGCCCTTGCACGCGCCTATGCGGCCTGTTCCTGCGCCTATGAGGTCCACGCATGCGCCTATGAGGCTTGTGTCTCTGCCTATAAGGCCCGCACATATGCCTACAAGGCCCACGCCTACGCTTACGAAGCACGCACCTACGCCTACAAAACCCGCGCTTGTGCCAACGATGTCCTCTTCTAAGCCTACAAGGTACGTGCTTGCATTGAGGAGGCCCGCGCTTGCGCCTGCAAGGTCTACTCTTGTACCTACAAGGCCTATGGTTGCACCTTTGATGCCCTCGCCTGCGCCTACAAGGCCAAAGCCTGCACCTACGAGGCCTGCACCTATGCCTACGAGGTTCTTCATGCACCTATGAGGCCCTCAACTATGCCTACAAGGCCCGTGCCTGTGCCCACAAGGCTTACGCCTGCGCCTTGAAGGCCCGTGCCTGCACAAACAAGGCCCACGAAAACATGTACTAGGCCTTTATCTACGCATATGAGGTCCACGTTTGCACTTACGAGGCCCTCGCCTGTGCTAACGAGGCCCTCGCTTGCGCTAACGAGGCCCTCGCCTGTGCCTAGGAAGCCCGTGCCTACGCTTACAAGGCCCATGTCCACGCTTACGAGGCACAAGCATGTGTGTACTAGGTCGATGAATGCGCCTACGAGGCCCTCGCATGTGCCTAAGAGGCCCGGGCATGCGCCTAGAAGGTCCACAACAATGCCTGCAAAGTACGTGCCTACGACTTTGTGCCTACACCGATGAGGCCCACTCCTGAGCTAACAAGGCCCACACCTGCGCCTACGAGGCCTATGCCTACGCTTACAAGGCCCGCACTTGCACCTAGAAGGCCCGCGTCTGCACCTACAAGGCCCTTGCTTGCGCCTAGAAGGTTGGCGGCTGCACCTTCTAGGCTCGTGCATGCATCTATGAGGTCCTTCATTCGCCTACAAGGCCTGCTCTTGCGACTCCGAGGCCCGTGCCTGCACCTACAAGTCTCGTGCCTGCGCTTTTGAGGTGCATGCCTGCTCCTACGAGGCACACGCCTAAGCCTATAAGGCCTATACAAGGCCTGCATCTGTGCCTATGAGGTCCACGCCTGTCCCTACAAGGCCCTCCTCGCTAGTAATACAAGTTGTTATCAGGGGATTTCCTCGAGCATGTTGTGAGTTTTGCAGTCGTGCAACACCACTTGCCCCTATTCAACCATGTCCCAGATTGTTGGTCAGCAATATGGAGCCGGTGTTGTCCTCTTGCAATACCATAGGCTGCTGGTGCAGCACACCCAACTCCCCTTGCAACGTGTGGAGCCACACCACCTCCTTGATTGCCTCGGCCAGCATGATGTATTCTGCTTCCATTGTGGAGGTGGCGATGTAGTCCGGATTCCTTCTATACCACGAGATAGATGCACCAACGAGGAAGACCACATCACCGAATGTGGACTTCTGCTTGTCGACATTCCACGCATTCATACAATAGACGAGATGCAAATGGTCCAACCGCCCCTTATCATAAATCTCTGGCGCACGTGTATCACCTGTATGTACCAGAGGATGCACTTGACCGCCTGCCAGTAGAGTGTTCCTGGATCGGACACGTATGTGCTCACTTGGCCCATCCAGCGCCGATTGAGAGGACATTCCTGCCATGTCCTCCCGATCTTCTTTTGTTTGCGCGGCCATTGCCGCACTCAGTTCACAAGTCATGGAAACAAGATTCTGGTCATGTCAACTAGTTTTTAGTCCTCCATGCCATACCGCTTTAGCACCTCGGCCACGTATTTGGCTTGTCCCAGCTCAAGCGTGCGTGCACTCCGGTTCTGCGTGATGCTCACTCCAAGGTAGAACTCCAATTCCCCCATGTCCGACATCTGCAACCTACTGCTCAGCTACACTTTCAGTTACTGTAGGCTTGGCAAGTCTAAGGAGCACAGAATCAGATTGTTTACGTAGAGTTCAATGTTCGGATGGAGCTTCTTGTTGCGCCGCACATACACGTGATCCGCCTTAAAGCACTTGAAGCTGAGTTGTGCCATGAAGCTGTCCATCTGTTGGTTTTAGCATCAGGATGATATGTTTAGCCTGTACAAGGACTTTCGCACCTTGCACACTGCACCTTCGGAGCCTCTACCCCCTCCACAACCTCCATGTACATTTCTTTATCAATGATGTCATTGAGGAAGGTTGTCTTCACGTCCAATTGGTGGAGCTCCATGTCCTTCGTAGCTGCCACTACAAGAATCACCCAGATGCTTGTGAAATTGGCCATGGAAGCGAAAGTCTCATCGTAGTTCTTGCTCTTACACTGTGCATACTCATTCTCCACGAGCTGTACCTTGTAGTTTTCCACCATACCTTGTTTTGTGAACTTGATCTTGAAGACCCACTTTGAGCTAATGATCTTGGTGTATTTCGACTTGTCAACCAGCTCCCACGTGTCATTTTGAGCAATGGATGCCAACTCCAACTTGATGGCGGCTTATCAGTGCTCCAAATCGGGTCTCTTGCACATTCGTTACCTTTGTTGATGTAGCCACCATGCGTTGCATCATGCTAATCCATCAGCCAAGGCCTGCATCGAAGGGCTTCCCCACTCTTCGTTGCCTCGCGTTGTGGTATGACAGCTTTGGTGGCACCTCATTGTTCTGGTAAGATCCTTCCGACTCGGCTCGGTGTAGTGAAACATCGACTGGACGGCTTCTCGAGGATCTCTTCCGCTCTAGCAAAACATCAACAAGATGGGAGGCATGTGTGAAGGATTTTCCTATGACGCCTGACGTGAAATCCGCCGGGCTTGCGGGCTTTGGCACCCGTACTACCTCCTCCGACAGACCTTTCTAATGGATTTTTGGACAAACTGCACCCTTGTCGGAGTCCTCAACATTCGTTTTTGTCTATGGTGTGCCACCATGCTCCAACACCACATCCTCAACCTCTGCGTCTGCCGGCTCCTTCTAGTAATGGAGCTGGAATCACTCCCCCTGTTTTAGAGAATTCACGATGCTCATGTTGTTACTATTGCTGATAGAGCTCTATTGCTCATTGAACTTCACATCATGGCTGCAAATAATTTCTTGCATGAATGGGTCCCATAGCCGATATACCTTTTGTGCACTTTTGTAGTCAAAGAACAAGCACGGCTTTGCCTGCTTGCTGTTGTGCCGCTACGCCGCTTGCAACACCGCGTGTACCTTTCACTCAAAAACACTTTCAGGTGTGCCACATTTGGTTTGCGCCCGCTCCAAACCTCATGTAGCATTTTCCAGCTGTCCTTACCCATCAGCACTGCTATTGGGATGGGGTTGATGGTGTAGCTCACTGTACTCACAGCCTCTGTCGACAACTCTTGTGATAACCCCGCATCTAGAAGCATTGTCCGTGCCATGTTTAGGAGCGTCTTGTTCACCCGCTCTGCCATTCCGTTACACTATGACGAGTACGGCGTAGTGGGTTCCCACTTGCTGTCCTGTTGCTTCATCTACCTGTTCCAACTCGTGTTCTCTTTGCCATTGTTGTTGCATAGTGTTCTAACCTTCCAATCAGTCTGGCTCTCCACCATTGCAACGTACTCCTTTAGCCGGTCCTGGATCTCGCCTTTCCGCTAAATGAAGTACACGAAGAGATTCCTGTTGTAGTCATCAATGAAGGTGATGAAGTATCTCAAGCCGTTTTTTGATGATATTTTGAATGATCCATACACGTCGTTGTGATCGACCTCTAGCAAGTCATGCGTGCAAGCCGCATTCTTCTTGAACCGCTTGTGATGCGACCTGTCCCAAATACAAGGCTCACACTGTTTGTGCACCACTACATCTGTTGTTGCGTCTGCCACTATGTTGATGACAAAGATGCGTACAGTTTCGCGCTTCACGATCTCCTTCACAGTTGTGGACACGAAATTCCCCAACCGTCGGTGCCAAAGCTCCTGATCAGCACTTCCTCGATTGGCCATGTTCATGACGCGCTCCTGTGTTTCTGCTACATCCGATGCCACGTGGCTCACCTTGGTCTCCACGACGTAGATACCGCCCTCACAATTTGCCTCCAGTATGATCTCATAGCCGCTGTCATTGCGCACCATTAAGCCTTTCTTGCGGTAGAGCACCTCATGTTGTTGTCTGGGCTTTGAGCTGACACCACTCCACATAGCAATTCTGGCACCACATGACTTTAAGAGATCCCAAGACTGCATTATCACCTATGATATTACTGGTGTCATGCAAATGCTGCATTTTAGCATCCAAGTTTGTTGGTATGTAGATGCTAGAGTTTTTTTGGTGGTCAAGACCCGGGCACCTGTAGACATGCTCCGGGGTCACGGGGAGACTTGAGGTGGCTCTGGTCGAGACCTGCACACCTAGTGGCTCATACTAGTGTGATGTGGAGACCCAAAGCCTTGAACCTGTGTGTGTGTGTGTGTGTGTGTGTGTGTG
>SZWC01000368.1:152912-164874 GCA_023375785.1 Penium margaritaceum
GGGGAGGGGGGGTCTGGCGAGATCAGAAAATACATTAGTGTACATTTCTCCGGATCTCCACGATACACTACCCGATACATTCACCATACACTCGGGGAGGAGGGGAGGGGGGGGTGTCGACTTTGACCGAATCTTAGAAGTGCGACTAGCGAACAATATGCAAAGTCACCGCATGTCCATCTGTGTTCGTAAGAACAGTGTATCCGCTCCGTGTTCTTTTTGGACACTACTATGTTGAACAGAAATGTCCTTCACGAATATGGAGGAAAGAACTAGGCAAGTAAAAAACAGCAGTATTCACTTTGAACTTTTTGTAATATTAATGTTTACGAATCACGGTTACGGATTTTACACCCCCTCCAAAAATGAAATTGAATTTGTTCACAAATACATTGGTGATTCAACAAGTGTATACACGTATATAAAACTCCAGGAAATGAAGACATTAGAGGAGTAGTATACTAGGTTACGTAGTGTATAAAAGTGGGACAATTAGCCATAACTCTGTACCAGAGTGGGCCCAGCGTGTGTATGCAGAGACGGCGTACGCACAGCAGCCGGCTGCTCCACCACCCGGATTTGGCTGGGTGGTTGCGGTTCCGGTAGAGGCTCAACCAGCCGAGACGACTGCCATTACTCATGCAGCTGTTCTGCCACTTCGTCAGGTCAGAGGCTAGGGCACACCCATGTCACTACGGGTCATTATCTTCCTATGCATGAGTGGCTGTTTGACACGACAGCATCGCATCACATGTCCTCGCATCGTTAGTTGTTCGTTGCACTGCACGTAACACATGGTGTGGAAGGTGTGCAAACCGGATCTGGGGAGATCCTTCATGTTGACGGTGTGGGCACAGTTGCATTGCAAGCGCCGGGGGTGTGTTGTGGCTGATGGGCGTGTTGTATGTGCCGCGGTTAAAATTCATCCTGTTGTCCGGTGGACAGTTGGACAAGCAAGCTAACATGTCCACCGTAATGCAGAAGCAAAGATGCATGCTTTATGATGCTACGCGTGCGCTGCTGGCTGATGGGGCCCTGCATGCTGACATGCTGTACCAACTGACCCTCTTTCCTCTTGTCCATACACACTCACACCGACCGTAGACGCATATCATGAATGTCACTGGCGCAAAGCACACTGAGCTGATTCATCGCAGACTGGCACACATTAACACAGATGCTGTCACAAACATGTTAATGCATGCATCTGCCTATGGTATCCACCCAATGGACTCTGCACATGGACTCAAAGATGGAGCTTGTCTCGGATGCCAGAAAGGCAAAGCACACAGATAGAATTTCCCCAAGTCCTCAACTGACAGTACGACACCCCTTGCCTTTGTGCATGCGGACCTCACAGGACCAATTCCTGTGCCTTCTCTACAATAGGGATTACTGTATATCCTGACCCTTACAGATGACTACAGTCATTTCCGTTGGGCCTTCTTGCTGAAGACCAAGGCAGATGCCCAGCGAGCCATCATTGAATGGATAGCCCTAGCAGAACGACAGACAGGATGTAAGCTGCTAGTATTACTGACAGAGACGGGGAGTTCCTTGGCACACTGAAAGCCGAACTCAAAGCCAAAGGGATTGAACACCAGACCACTTCTCCTTCTACACCACAACAGAACAGTGCTGCCGAACGGTGGCACCGCACTCTGGGTGATGCTCTCCGCACACTACTCACTGATTCAGGCCTGTCCTTAAGCTTCTGGGAGGAAGCAATCAAGTATGTTACCTGGGTATGGACCCAAGCGGAGCGGATCAAACAGTCACCAAGGTAGCAGCTTCCGGAAGGGAGCCCGGTGGGAGGGATTATCTGCCTGGACCATCTTAAAAACCCAAAAAAAAAAACCTGGGTATGGAACTGCGTACCACAAGGTCCACTGCCGAATGCGGTGACACCCTGGGAGCGCTGGTTCAAGGAGAAGGCTGATCTTCGACCAGCGCGGGTCTGGGGAACCATGGCTTGTGTCTGGTTTCCCCAAACTCAGCGTGAGAACAAACTCAGTCCTCACGGTGGTGTGTCTTCATTGGGGTTTCCCATGCCTTAAAGGCATGGTGTTTTTGGAACCCCATGCACCATGCTTTTGTGGAGAGTTGAGACGCTCGTTGGGGTCTCCCATGCCTCAAAGGCATGGCGTTTTTGGGACCCCACGTACCATGCTTTTGTGGAGAGTTGAGTTGCGTCCTTCTTGGAGCACATGTCATACAAGGATTTTCGAACTCTTCGACAAGTTCCACCTATGCCAAGTCATGAGCACTATCCTGAGTACGTGAGTGTACCTATGCTTGTCCCCACCACAGCAGCTCGGCAAGTCAGAGAAGGACCACGAGATCATGGAGAGATACCTTCACATGTGCCAACAGACCTTCTCACGCCCACAGAACTTGCCAGCTCGGACTCAGGTATCACACCCTCCCCACCAGGGCTTGATCCCAATGAAGGGCGTGCCGAAGCTGGAGTAACACAAACACCGCTTGTTGAGCCCATACAAAGATCACTGCGATCACTGCCCCGGGTGGACTACAGAAAATTCTATCACACAGTCAGGGTAAATAGTGACAAAACTCCATTGACGGAATCAGTGTCGCTAGCTGAGGCGAGGGGGCGCCCCGATGCTACCGAGTGGGTGAAAGCCATGGTCGTTGAGCTCAATGCACTTCTCAATCATGGAGTGTACGAGATTGTGGCCTTGCCACTGGGCAGGATAGCAATAGATGTCGAGTGGGTGTTCAAACTGAAACAGAATCTGGACGGACTGATTGAAAAATACAAGGCCAGACTGGTGGCTAGAGAGTTTCACCAAATACCTGGACAGGAATTCACTGACACCTATGCCCCGGTTGGAACATACAGAACAAGTCGTCTGCTTATAGCCATTGCGGCACATGAAGACTGGGACATCTATCAAATGGATGTAGAAAATACCTTCCTCAACGGCTCTCTTGAAGAGGAACTATACGTCAGACAACCAGAAGGATTTGATGATGGCACTGATCGGGTGTGGCTGTTGTTGAAGGCTTTGTATGGGCTAAAACAAGCCCCAAGGTCCTGGAACAAGAAAATCCAGAGCACACTTGAACTTGGCAGATTTACGCAGAGTCTTTGTGACCCATCCTTATTTCTGCGATGGGAGGGTAGTGTACCGGTTGCGCTGCTTGTCTACATGGATGATCTACTGATCCTGTCTCCCTCATCCAACCTCATTGCACAGACAAATAAACTGTTCACATCACACTATCGGATGACAGATCTGGGTGACGCACAAAGCTTTTTGGGCATGACCATTACCAGGAACAGATTAGCACGCACTCTCACTCTGCACCAGGGACAGTTCATTGCACATCTCACCACACGCTTCCTCCCCTTGGTAAAAAATCTGCCGGTCCAGCACTCTCCCATGAGCCCAGACGTCTATGCCCATCTACTAGATGTACTGACTACCAATTACGGGCCACCCACTGACCCCATCTTGTACCCACAGATCACCGGCAGCCTGTCATATCTTGCATCTACAACCAGACCAAGCATTGCATGCGCAGTCAACGTGCTTGCCCAATTCAGCCAGCAACCATGTAGTACGCACCACAAGGCATTGCTCAAACTGCTGCATTATGTGTTGGACACGGCTGAGCTTGGACTGGTGTTTGCCTCAGCTGTGGGGCCAATGCTCGATGGCTACTGAGACAGTGAGTATGCTCGTGATCGTACTGCTCGCAGTCACGGTGGTTACTTTTTTCGAGCTTGGGGGACTGCTGTGTCGTGGAATAGTGCAAAACAGTTATGTGTGGCATGCAGTGTTGCTGAAGTTGAATACATGGCACTGGGAGAGGCAGTATGTGAGGGAATTTGGCTTGTGCGTCTATTACAAGAGTTGGTTCTGGATGTGCCTGCAGTGTCTGTGTACAGTGATAGCTCTGCTGCACGTCGTATTGCTGAGAATGATGGTGTGTTGCACCCACGCACTACGCAAATCAACTCTGAACATCACTTTGTGCGAGAAGCCGTTGACGCTGGCGCTGTCCTAGTTTGTGCCATCACTGGAGAGGCACAGTTGGCTGATTTTCTTACTAAAGATCTACCCGCTCCAAATCTGCTCTTCCTACTTCATCAACTGGGATGTGCACCTGCTACACTCCCATCCAAGGGGGCGTGTTAATTCCCTGTACATATTTCCTCTTGTGGTCGTGAGTGTGCAGGGCACGGTGGTCCAGCGAGTGGAGACAGTACATCTTGAGCCTGCGTCATCCCAGCGTGTGGTCTCATCATCGACCGGGATGTGCCCCGATGTACTCGTCTCCACCCTGGCCACGTTACCCACAGTGCCACCCTACTAGACATCATTCTTGAATAACTTTACTTGGACAAATGTACCCGGGTTGCTCCTGTGAGACCTATGACAGTCCCCCTTTCTAGAGGGTGGTTAGGACAATTGCAGGTATGTTTACTTTCTGACCTGCTGGTGTGTTTATCATGTTACCTGAGTCCAAAAAACTAGATCGGAGGGTCGTGCAAGGACTTTGCCCTTGCACCTCGCATTGCGCCAGCGAGCCTCGCTCGCTGGCCATTGGGTGAGGCCCGACTAGTGAGCCTCGCCCGTAAGAGGGGATACTCCCCTTACTCAAGTACTTGTTGGTTTTTCGCGTAGCCACAATACATTTTTTCTAGGCTAGCGTGCTCCATGGACCTCCGTTTGACCTCAAACAGGTTTCATTCTGTTCCTTAGGCTCTTCTCAGAGACACACGGCTTCAGTGTGGTGGCTCTTATGCGAGCGTAGCTGCCACCTCTGGCAACTCCTCCATCCCTTTCACCGGCACTTCCTCTTCCGGTAGCGCCAAAGGCAAAGGAAAAAATGGCGGGAAGGACAAGGGCAAAGAGCGGCAGTCTTCCTCTGGTGGCACTATCTTGACATGCCACAACTGTGGCCAGACGGGGCACGGGTGGTACACGTGCCCATCCCTTCTGACGAGGCCCGCATTCTCGCCGCCTTGCGCCATCAGTGTGAGCGCCGCCTTGGCATCTCCACTGCTACCACAGGCCTTCCCTTCTCCCCTAGCAGCATTGTGGCCACCACCTACTCCACCCTGTAGCCCGCTCCTCAGCCTCGACCACAGCTTCCACTGTCCCTTCGCCATCCGTAGCAGCACTAGCATCGGTATGTCCCGCCGCAACCACAACCGTATACAGTACTACTGCAGCAGCAGCACTACGCTCTGGCGCAGCCGGTGTACTACACACAACCTCTGTCCCAGTGGATCTTATATCTCCCATCTGGAGCTGTGACCCCGCAGTTCGTGGCGCCCGTCGACTCTGCCGCTCCGATCCGCCAGCTGCAGAGCTTCATCATCATGCAACTCAGTATCACGCCTCCTCCCCAGGGAAGTACGAGTTGTATGACTGCTAGCCGAGAGGTCTCCCACTGTCAGACAGAGACCAACCTTCAAGGAGACCTCGGGGAAGTCACTTGTTGCCCTTCAGGGCCGTCTTTGGATGATGTCGCCTGGTTGGATGACTGGCTTGATCATTTCACCATTTTCCCATCTGCTCAGCTTGCGACCTCTGTCTCCCTTCACGCGTCCTGTTTCGTCGCTCATTGTAATGTCACGGCCTCGGTCCGTGATCCCAATGGCACCTGGATCATCGGCTCTGGGGCGACACATCACATGACGTCCTATCGCCAGGCGTTCAGCATGCTTGTTCCCGTTGGAAATTTTTACAGTGTTCGGACTGGGTCCGGGCAGATATTGCCAGTCCATGGTTTTGGCGTCGTTTGTTTTTGTGGTCCGTCCGGTGACGTTTTCATGACTCATGTTCTGTATGTGTCGGAATTGGAATTCAGCCTCTTGTCTGTTACAGCTCTCGACCTCATGAGCATGGAAGTCTGTCACTCATGTGGCATTGGCATTGTCTCCCTTCGCTCGTCCAGTCATGTCATGTTCCGTGCTGTTTGTCGTGATAACCTCTGGCACGTCACTCGACTTCCTTCATCCGTGTCTCCTCCCTCGTCCAACACTGTACATGTGCTTATCACCAGTGCCCTTTCCCCCAAGCATGTGCACCTCCTTCACCAACGCCTTTGCCACATACACTGTGATGTTTTCGATAGCATGTTCTGCATCCAGCCCATGCTCAGACTTGATCCCTCCAATTTCCAGTGGCCTTGTCACACCAAGTGCATCGAGTACGCCCAAGGCAAGATACACCGAGCCTCCAACCCTACATCCTCTTCTTGGGCCACTCATTCGCTGGAGCTTCTCCACTTGGACCTCCTGGGCCTTCTCCCAGCTATATCCATTGTGGAGAGCAGCCAGTATGTGCCTATGCTCACGGATGACTACTCCCGCTATCGCTGGGTCATCTGTCTCTGCCAGAAGAGCAACGTGGCCTCCGCCATCCGTGCCTAGCACCTCACAACTGAGCGCGGGTGCGGGCGTATCCTTGATCGTTTTCGGTCTGACCGCGGCAGCGAGTACATGGGGGACACTACCGCCTATCTTGCTCGTCATAGGGTCTTTCATGAGACGTCCGCCCTTGGGACACCACAGCAGATAGGTGTCTCCGAGCACTGGAACCACACCATGGCCGATGATTTTCATACCATGCACCCAACCCCGTGGATCTACCCATGTCCCCGATGTTGGACCTGGCGTGTACCCCCGCCTTGCCACCTCGTCCTCGCCGGGCTCCCTCTTCCGTCACTATCACCCCGGCATTGCAGGTCTACACCCGTGCTCCTGGTGGCATTCTGCGGCCCTGTAATTCGGTGCCGCCCCCGGGTCCTCGCAGCAGGGCTCCCCGGCCTGCCTCTAGCACACCCGTCGACACACCTTCCTCACCTCACACTGTTGTGACCGATGAGCCGGCATCAAGGTCCTTGGCCTGACGGCCCTTGGCCTCGTTACTCAGGACACCCATCCAGGCTCGGCCCTTCGCTACGCTCTCATCTCCCAGGAGCATCGCTCTGCGGTCTCGGCCACCCTGGCCCAGGCTCCTACAGGACTTAACGCTGCCCGTGTGCTGACGGCACGGCCTTCCCCATTGGCACCCAACCCACGGAGCCTACGTGAGGTCTGTGCTGCTCCCGACACAGTCCAATGGGAGGCTGCATGTGAGGAGGAGCTCATTGCTATCAACGAGCACGCAGTGTTCAAGCTAATGGAGTTCCCCCTTGGCCGCAAGGCGATAAGGACAAAGTCATTGTTTTGCCGAAAGTGGAAGCCAGATGGTACCCTAAACAAGTACAAGGCCCGGCTCATTACCAAGGGCTTCTCCCAGGTTGCTGGAGTTGACCACGGCCAGGTTTTTGCCCCAGTTGGTCATCTCATCACGAGCCGGGCGCTCTTCAGCCTAGTCATACATCATGGTTGGGAGCTCCACCAAATGGATGGCAGCAACGCCTTTCTTCACAGTGCTCTCAATGGTGAGGAGCTCTACATGACCCAGTCCCCTGGTTTTGAGGATGGGACGGGCCGAGTCTGGCGACTGCGGAAGGCCCTGTATGGCCTCAAGCATTCTCCTTGGTGCTGATCATTGAGATCAGTCGTACCCTTCTGAAGGGCACATGTCTACGTAGCACTATAGATCCAGCACTCTTCATCACTCCTCCTGGGACTCCCTTCGCTGCGATCCTCGTCTATTTGGACGACCTACTCATCGCGTCTCCCGACCTTGCCATTGTCAAGTAGGTGAATGAGTTATTGAAGATGACCTACAAGATAAAGGATCTCGGGCCGGCGCAGGTGTTTCTCAGCATGGAGATTGAGCGCGATCTCACGCACGGCATCATGCGGATACATTAAGCAGTGGACGTTCAGACTCTCGCTGACCGCTTTGCCGATCTCCTGACCACTGTCCCCGGCGCTTCCACCCGATGATCCTAGATGGGCAGGTGAAGGTGAAGGCTACTGACGCAAGCACCTTGGGTACAGTGGTGGACATCATGGCGTTCCTCTGCGTCATCGGGTCACTCATGTTTCTCGCCACCACCACACGGGCCGACATCACCTTTGCTGTGAATTTCCTCGTCCAAGTGTCACAAGCCCCACACCAGCTTCACCTTGATGGAGCCGTCCACGTATTACGATATGTGGTCTCCACCCCAAGCCGAGGCCTCACATTCCATTGGCAGCTGTCCGTGGTAGCAGTGGGCTACACTGATAGCGATTAGGCATGGAGCCTAGATTGGAAGAGCAGCACTGGTTGGATCTTTTTCATAAGGGGTACGACAGTTTCATGGTGTAGTGGGAAGCAAGGGTGTGTTACACGTAGTACAATAGAGGCCGAGTACGTGGCTTTGGACACTGGTGCATGTGAGAGTTTGTGGCTGCGTTGTTTGTTGGGTGATTTGCATCAATCTGTGTCGTCCATCACCTTGCATTGTGACAACGAGAGTGCCGCTGCAATTGCCGACAACAATGGTGTCCATCATGCACGCATGAATCACATCAATGATGAGTATTACTATGTGTGTTCCTTGTTGCATGAGGGCAGAATTCACATCGTGTGGGTCAAGACTATGAAGTAGTTGGCTGAATTCCTCACCAAGGAGCTGAAGTGCAACTCGTTCAAGAAGGTTGTGAGTATGGTCGGATTGCTACATTGAATGCGTGGGATGTGACTCTTCCGTCTGCATGGGTTCTCGTCGCTCATCCTCGTTGCACCTGTTATCCGTCTCCTCTCATTCTTGCACTGAGTGTTGGGTCGGGGAGCATGGGGGAGCATCACTTTTGCATGTTCATGTACATTGACGCCTTTGGATCATGGGAGAGTGTTGTTGTTTCATCTTTGCATTGCCTCACTGACTCACATTGTGACCTCTCGGGTGGTGTACATGCTCGTGCAGACAACTAACAAGATGGACGCTGAAGCCAACGGGGCACTTCTCGTTGGAGTGGATATGTTGCCGTGAAGCCAAGCGTGTTGTTCTCCTTCTCCTCGTGCTTCTGATACTATACCCTCACACGACCAGCTCCATCGGTAGCTACCCTTGGCTGTCACGTCATCAGTAGTCGTAGTTGGCTCTCTAAAATAGTGTTTTCGATACCTGAGTTCGGGCAGCCGTAACCCCTCATAGCTTTTTTTTCTTGCTGATTCTGACTGCATGACCGCGTTTGCAACATGGATATTTTGGTATGGTCTAGTTTTTAGGCGAAACGGACAACGCCCTGGTTTTGGGCTGTCTGGTGTCTGCCAGGGCTCACCTAGGAAATTCTGCCAGACTGGATAATGCTAGGATTTTCCTGGTTGTCTGATTTTCTGAGTAACAAGCCTTGCAGAGCTGAGGTGAGGCTAAAGCTGAGAGGGGTCTCAGTTAGTTGCTCGTTCTTCATTCCTAATCAGCCATTGCTTCATTCCAGCTGCTTTCTGGTGCTAACTCTGGCGCGCACACTTTTGAGTAACAAACCAGGGCTCTCTGACTTACACTCTAGTGCAACAAACTAAGGGGGCAGACTAAGGAATGAGCGTGGGTTCTCGCACGCTACATCAATTACGCCAGTGTCCCAACCAGCACACTAGCTAGTTCCTTTTGCAACATTTTTTAGAAACAGTCACACGTATGTCCCTATCCTGACCACCCTACTAAGTGATCAATGATCGTGGTCGACGATCGATGTCTATCTCTTGGGGCAAGTGATTGACGATCGACAATCGACAAAGACACAAAGTGCTCAGAATGGGCTGAAAATTGGCACACCCATACTTTCATGCATGTGCTACTCATTCACACCTTTGTTTCTCACTTTCATCCATCGGTAATGCTTGTTATTGCACGTTCCTTGTTAGCCACTTACATGGTACTTCACCAAGGTCAAAACATGGTCACAATGGGGCAAGAAACCTTGTCAAGGTCAATTAATGAAAACTGGGAGAGGCAATGGAGTTCATCCAAATCAGAGCATGCATGCAACAGATCTCGGCATGCAAAGCCCTCGTGGGGCAGCGCGCTAGCGTCAATGCCCATCCCTCTCCATCCTCTAGCCTTCTCCCACCCCACATGCAACTGCCTGCCCCTCCCACTAGCACGGCTCAGCCACGGCCGTGCTTCTTGGCGGGGCGGACGTGAAAGTCTTCGTCGTCGTCATCGTCCACCTCTTCCACCTCCTCATCCTCCTCCTCCTCCTCCATGCCAGCTCCCTCTCCTTCCCCTCCACCGCCAGTAGTGAGGCTCAAAGTACCACCAGCTGTTGCGCTGCCACCTGCTGCTGCCTGCTCCTCATCGTCTGACTCGTCATCCTCCTCCTCCAGCTCACCCTCAGAATCGCTCTCGTCCCCCTCCTCATCCGGGTTGATGAAGTCGATGGCGTGCAAGCGCTCAACCTTCTTGTTATACTTGCGCTGCAAGTGCACGTTGACACGGACGAGCTGCTCCAGCCGCGACACGCTGAGAGAGTTGCGCCTTGCAGTCTCGATGAGCTCATGCTTGGTGAAGATGCGCTCACACTCTGAAGAGTGTGAGTGTATCTTCTCCTTGGCGTCCTACAACGACTCTCGATCCCCCTCCCCGTCCACCCTCAACCACCCCTGCTGAAACGCTGCCATCTCCTTCTCCAACTGCGCCTCGTCCTCCTTCCTCACTAGCTTGCGCACCACCACCAACCATCCCTTGATTGTCTCCACGTCGGCAGAAAGATCCAACCCAAAGAATAAGGGGTGCACGCGCCGCGCGGCGGTGTACAAGGGAGAGGCGCAGTTGTTATCCCAGCGGTGCTGCAGCCGCTTCGCCACAAACTTCACCCACTTCTTTTCCGGGCCCGTCCCCTTCAACTTGCCCACCTTCTGCGTCGCATCAAGCAACACCTCGTAGATCTCTCCCGCTGCACCCCCTGCCCTATCAGCAACACGCAGCGGCATGCGCACTGGCTCAATAAGTGCACAAAAGTTCTTGAGCAAGGGCCAGAAGGCGGGGTCGCAGATCACCACCTTCACCTCCTCCTTCCGCTCTTCCAATCAGCTGCCTTCTTCCTCCCCAGCACCTCCCACTCCTCCGACGTGACAATGTTGCTCAACTTGTCCTTCAGATCGCGCATCCGCTCCGCCATCATGAGGATGGAGGTGAAGCGCGTCTGGCAAGGTCGCAGCAGCCCCTTCTTCGCATCCCTCTTCAGCCACATCTTTGGGAGATTGTTGTTACGAAAGAAGGAGGAGACAAGAGGGAGGGGTGCAGGGGACAGGGTGTAAGGGGCAGGGGGGCAGGCCACAGGTTGCAAGGAGCACTGCCGCAGGCAGCAGACGCAAGGAGCAAAGCCGCAGAGCCATAGGGCAACAGGGCAGCAGGGAAGCCGGGCAGCAGGGCAGCAGGGAAGCCGGGCAGCAGGGAAGCCGGGCAGCAGGGCAGCAGGATACAGGCCGCAAGGTGGCGGGTAGAATGGCGCACGCGGCAGAGTAGCAGGGCAGCAGGGCAGCCGCTGGCGCAGGCAGCAGGGAGCAGGGCACGCGTCCAGCAGGGCAGCAGCACGCGTGCGCTAAGCGTTGAGCGCAGGCGCTGGCGCTTGGCGCTTAGCGCAGGCGCTGGAGCTAAGCGCTAAGTGCAGGCGCTAGCGCTTGGCGCTTAGGACTGGCGGTTGTGCTTGGCGCTGGCACTTAGCGCTGGCACTTAGCGCACGGACCTGTAAGAGGGGGAGAGGAGGATTGGAAGGGGGGATGTCCTCCGGGTCTGTCGTCCAGCGGGTGTCTTGCCACCCTAAACCGGTAGCCTTTCAGTCGACATTGACTGAAAGGCTCCCTGCATGGAGTAGAATAGGGCAGGCTGACCCCACGTGCACGTCGTCTCTGCTTAAAAAAAAGGGGGGAAGTTAAAAATTCGGAAAAAAAAAAGAAGAAAAAAGTGAACGTTAACGTTGTGAACTCACCCTCCAAAACTAGGGGGTGAGTTGGCGAAGTTGGTGGTTGCGGGCTGGGGGTCCGCGGTTCAATTCCCCCCAGCCCGCAACCCACTTTGCCGCTACGCGGCTAAG
>SZWC01000368.1:166207-211758 GCA_023375785.1 Penium margaritaceum
ATGGATGGCCGGATATGGTTTGGGCAAAGGCAGCCGTCGATGGACATCGTCGTTGCACTGCCACGCTGTTTAGAAGCACAACACGTTGTACATGACTCCCAAGATCCAGATCCATGATCCGTGAATGTAAGGATCCGTTGTACATGACTCCCAAGATCCGGATCCAGGATCCGCGAATACAAGGATCTGTGAATCCAAGGATCCTTTACCCCGGTTCCGGATCCAGGTGCAGGACCCGTCGCACGGATCCGGATCCTTCTGATTATCCACGGATAGGAACCGTGTGCAGCCTTAACTACTGCACAGGCTGGTTCATGCATCATCATGAACAAGACGAAGGGACTGAAGAAGGCAGTGGGGAAGTACCTTTCAGGTGCTATGCATACCCTCTGTGCCTGGTACATAAAAGAAAACGTGCGCACCAGCTACAACAAGAAGGCAACACACTGAGCTTAGAATTGTGCATATGTGTTGAATGTGGAGTAGTGGGAGAAGGTCACATCGCACTTGCGCCAAATGAGTCCATCTGCCTATGCATATCTGTTTGGGAGGGAGGGGGAGGGTGGGGTGCTGGCAGGGGCTGTGCCACTTGAAAAGTGGTCTCGGCTCCATTGTCCTTTGGGCAAAGGAGGGCACACAATATCTGATGATGTTGAGAGTTTTACACCGGCGGTTGTACCTGTTCTACTACTTTGTGTTCACTTACCCGTTTGTACAGCATCGGTTTTGCACACGTCGTCATCAGGCAGCTGAAGCCAAGGACGCGCCGGCGCCAGCATAAGCGGATTGCCTCCTCCACTGTCTTGGGGTGGTACGTGAGTACATTTTCACTGACGAGGAACCTAACACTGCCACGGTGATAGGGTCGATGAACAACCCTTGGCATATTTCCGTTGTTGACAAGTCCTAAAACTGTGGCCGCTGGAAGGAATATGGCATGCGGTGTCTGTATGCCAGTTTGTTTCTCTTGACTAAGAGACAGAACGCAAAGAATCTATTGTACCCTTGCCTCTCGCACATGGCTATCCATCAAGCATACGCTAACGCCGTGCGGTCTCCAATGATGAAGTACATGAGGCCGGTTGAATCAGCCTGGCTGCAACCTGGACCACGACGTGGCAAGGGGCATCCCCATAGTGTATGGAAGGCCTGAGAGACCTTCAATACACTATGGAAGGCCCTCTGGGACATTCCATAGTGTATGGAAGGTCCCAGAGGACTTTCCATACATGAGGTATGGTATCAGCTTCCCACGGTGTGAGAAGAAAGGTCACTCAAAGACACAACGCCAGAATCCTCCAACACTTAACTCCGACAGGCAGCAGCTCCGTTTGATGGTATCCTTGGAGTTGCTGCATAACGTGCAATGGCCGCACTTGAAGCACGTACCAATATGTCACTGGGCGGGGGGTCCACCACTTGCTCAATATGGTGCAGATGGCATGGAGTACGATCCCGAGATGCCACCTCGAGATGCATCAGATGATGATGATGGGTTTGGGAGATGAATCTGGTGCATACTCCCCTTCTTAAGTTGATTTTGCTGGGATTGTTACACATGATGAGAACATTCTACAGCAAGATGAGGAGAGGGAGTGGCAGGGGACAAACAAGAAAAACCTACAAGTGGAAAAGTGAGATAAGCATGCATCATGCACTATTGTGATAGTTGTCACCCCGTATTCTTGTTCTCTTTCCAACATTGAAGCTATCTTTGCCTAGTGTGATAAAATTCATGTTTCTGTTTCTATGCAGGAAAAACCATGGTGGTTTGTGGAGTTTGAGCAGAAAATGTTTTCAAGCGCACCATACTCCTGACGCAAGGGGGGTTTTGGGTCAGGCAAAGGATCAAGCTTAGGCAGATTGGGGCGGGCTCATGAATTCCTGACATGGGAGGGGGAGGGGGGGGGGTAGGCCGTGGGTTCCTGGAAACAGAGATGGCGGCCATTTATGTGACAGTGAGATTGACATATTCTATGATGTAGAGCACTCTCAGCCATGGAAGAGACTGTATCCTGTTTCTGACATTGTTCACTTCCTCCTTGGATTGAGTCGAGAAATATTCAAAGAATACACATATCCCACTTTTACTTTATGTTGCCGTTCCTAATGCATGTTCTTTCAAGAACAATTTATCCTTGTCTGTTTCTACGTTCAACTTATGGTGACATATGAAGAAGGCCTACTGTTTGCAATGGAAAACAAATGAGGTTCAACAAGAGAAGAGAAAAAAACAGAGAAATTTTAACTCGTCAAAAACTCAAATTGTTTAAAATCCTCATCTGAAAAAATGAACCTACATTTGTGATCTAGTTTTACCCCTGAGTGGTCCCCACTAATGTCACTCAGGAGTTGGGAAAACCCGCCCCACGGCTCTCTCCGTTACCACAGCCGGGCCCGTTGCCGCGACCGTGGCCTTGTCCACGGCCTTGTCCATGGCCTCTTGCCGCACCATTTCCACGAGGTGCTACAACTACAGCCAACGCCTCGACGTCTTGTCCACCACTAACAGCCTCAAGGCACTGGGCCCTAAAGTGGCTAGGTTGCATGCAGTTGTGGCAGAGCCCGTCTCGGAAGGTTGTATTATGATACTCACGTGCCACCTATAGCTCCTCATTGTCGCGGCTGCGCTTGTTCTTAGGGACCTTGTGCCCACCAACCTTCTTGGTTGGAGGGTTTGCGGATTGCTTGCCCTTGGCCCCACCCCACTGTCCGGCTGATCCACCAATCCATGTGCATGTCGCGGCCCTGTTGTGCACAACTATTTGTACTGCTCAGCTTCACCTAATACACTTCGCTCATGTAGACACGCAACGCTCTCCAGCTTGTCCAAGCTTGGCCGGTTGCCATCGTGGTAGTCTTGTCCTTCAGCTTCTCGTTGGCCAGACCATCACACAAGTACACTAACAGCAAGCACACCGGGTACAAGAAGTTCTGAGTCCCATCACTCTCGGTGAAGCTTTCAAATTCCTCCACAAGTGTGGTGAAATCACTCAAGTAGGTTTTAGGCAAGCTATCCAGCTGCCTAAAGTCCTTGATCTTGTGGAGGACGCGCTATGTCTCCTCACGTTGGATGCACTTCTTATGCATGATAGCGTACAAAGCCTCCCACAGCATGGACTGCCACTTAAGGTGTGGTTACTACGCACCCCACTCCTTGATCACGTACTTGAAGAGCTTGTCCTCAAGTCGCATTATGACAAGGTCGTCCCACTGATCAATTGGCACCTTGTGGATATGCAGGACGAGCCCCATGCAATTCAACCGGTCGGTCAGCTTCACACTCTTGCAAAAGATCTCCACACTAGGGAGGAAGGACGTGTTCATGAAAGGCCCCGAAGTCATCGAGACAGGCAAGTTGTCGTTATCACTGGCTGTTGCATCAGCACCTATAGCCCGCTTGGATCGCTGCTACATCCGCACCTGGGTCACGCTTTGTAACGAGTTGTAGAGGTCATCGCATCATTGACTTGCCTCATAAGTGGCCACGCGCTATAACTGGAGACCACGGTTGAGGTCCGTGATGCTCTACCCGATGTGGGCTAGGAGGTTGGCAAACACGAACCTCGACTCTGATGTTTTCAGCTCGTCGACAATAGCCTTAAGGACCTTGCACGGTTTGTGCATCTTTACTCACTATAGGAGGGTACGGTTCACGTACACACCTCCGAGGAGTCCCACCTTACGAAGGAGGCTGTCGTCAACGACGACTCTTGAGTGGGTGATGGTCTGTCCCATCGCGGCAATATTGTAGGAACGGGGGTCTGTCCCCACTCCTCCGGGTGGTACTACACCTCCACCATCAGCGATGATCTTGAGTGAGTCTGTCGCCTTGGCAGCCAACTTGGCAAACCTCTAGCGGTGGTTGCAAATTGCCTTTGCGGCGTCTTCATCCGGCTGGTTCTTGGGGGAAATTCCCGCGTAGCTGCTTTTAGTGCCTTTGCTCCTGTCATCAGCCTCGCTATTGTTGGTAGCTTCAGGCGATCCGGTGAGCGTCTTTCCCTTCTCAAGCGATTGGCTTGATTTTGCCACGTAACGATGGCGATGATCTCGTCGCCTCGGCCATCGTCAGTGGTGTGCTCTTCATCGTGGTCCACTCTCCGGTGGTCCTCCTCGAGCACGTCCTCCGTCACATGAGGATCGCCCACTTGCACGTCGACACGCTCATCGAGCACTTTCTCGGCTTCCTTTTACTTCTCGGTGTCGCTGAGTGTAGCAAGGGTTGCCTTTGGCGGTACGGTTATCTTTGATTTGACAACCGTGCTTGCAACAACAGCTCCCAAAATTTGGAGTCCGCCAAGGGCGTGTGGTGCGACCGTCACCACCTTGCCCGTGTTGGTCTCGGATAGTCCGGCACTTGTCATCCCATCGCCCATGCAACTAGCTCGTGAAGACCACTGTGAGGATCACCTCACAACTTGGAGAAGATGTCGCCTCCCAAAGTCTCTTTGCTCTCACGATCAGTGAGGGAATTGTAAATTTTATTTCTACTTTTCTAGGCCGCCACGGTCAACACAATCGTGTAGATTCTAGGCAAAACCCTTAGCCATAGCTCATGGCACTAGGCAAGCTAGAAATCCTAGGGAAACATAATCAAGACAAAAGAACAAGGAAGCTGCCCAAACTTTAGCACCACTCCTATGATGAGGAGGAGAGGAGGAGAGTCAACTCTAACTTAGAGTTCCCACCCTCGCACGCTCCTCCCTCACTCCTCCTGTCTTGTTTCTTGTCTTTTTGTCTTCCTTGGTCTCCTCTTGAGTCCTCTTGGCGCAACTTGCGCCTCCTTGGCGGCGTCTCCCTTGTGCTCCACGGCAATAGGACGATCTCCAAAAATTCACAAAGTGCGACCTTCCTCCTTTTTATTTTCCTCTCAAGTTTTGAGGGTCTCTGGTCTTAAGTTAGGGCACTGTTCCAATTTTGGGTTGAAGGAGGAGAGCGGGAACCTTGAAAAGAGGGAGAAATTTCGTGGACGGAAATCCTCATTCCGTCTCACAAAAAATCAACTAATCCCCTAGATAAAAAGGGGAATCCTAGATGAATTAGGAGGATGAAGAAGAGCTCCTCAAGAGCTTCCTAATGCACTATACGGAGCTTAAAATGAATAGATGTAGATGACATACCCTCTGTGGAAATTATGTTCCTCCTACAGCTATTCACTGTGTTTTATATACGGCGTACCCACATGAATCATCACACTGTTAGTCGCGAGGGATGTCTGGCTCTAAGAACCACTGTAACGGGTCAGCTCTCCAACTCCTACACGATAGTCATCGTCAGAGTTTACAGAATGGCGTCTAGAGGTTTTTCCCTCGAGATGTTTTTCCCTCTGCATCACTTTGGGGCAGTTTTCATCAATGACCCGCGTAGGGAGACTTTCAAGTCTCCGGAAGCCCATTTTTGTTTTTATCTCGCCCCCTCGTTCAGGATCCAAAACGAGGGGGGTATTGTTGAATATGTTTGCCCCTTGTTCTGTCTTGTACGACGGATCAGGAATGCTCTGTACCTTGTGGAGGTATGACCCCTGGATTTGTTGTAGGGTGACTCAACTATGCTCTGTCTCATGTGAGATATGACCTGTGAGTATCATGTAGGTGAGTGGTTAACTTGGCCATTTTGTTGACTTGGCCAAGTGAGAGGTCATGAGTTCAATCCTGGCTCCATGCACATCTTGGTTGTTTTGGAAGCTTCCAAGAAAGAAAGTCCGTTGCTTCTGGGAAGCAACACGGCTGATCAGTCACCTTGGCACAAGGATGCTTATGTGTCAAGCCCACAGCGCAAGTCTCTTGGTGATGTGGCAGGGTCAAGCCACTTCTCAGGAAAATACTTTTGAGTTCTAGGGCTGGACAGACAGCTATAAAAGGACTTGTCTTGCATGCTGATCAATTAGCCCTTGCTTGATGCTCTCTTGCGTATTGACGACTTGAGCTCTTCTTGAGATGTAATGCTAAGGCGTTAGTACTCTTGAAGGTGAAGTGTATGCCTGATTAAGTTTGGGGTGCACGACACATACCTNGCAATACCTCCTCCTCTGGATACAAGGGAAACAACGGCACTGGTGGAAGGGGTCCAAAGCGTCAAGGAAACTGCCATAACTGTGGTAAGGCTGGACACTGGGCTCGGGAGTGCCGGGCACCCAAGAAGGAGGGAGGAGACGAGGATGAATGGCGAGGGGGACATGGTGGGAAGGATCCCACAAGCTTGATGGCCGAGTGTGCCTCCAACAAAGGGAGGGCGATACTCAGGCCAGGAGCTTACGGCCTTGACTCGGGCACAAACGAGCACACCACTTATGAGAAGAGAGACTTCATCTCTCTTGCTCCATGCAACAAAAACTTCAGAGTCGCCAACGGCAAGGTTGAGGCAGGTGAGGGGATTGGTGACAAGCTGGTCACAGTGGGTGTCAACGGTGCTAGAGGGGGTAGTCTACTTGCCCTCCTTCACAGATGTTCTATTGGCAGAGAAAATTCGTTAGCGGTATGTGTAGGGATTTATTCCCGACTATTCCAAATACTCACAAATGGCTCTTTTTTCAGATGGTTCATTCTACCACCAACAACCATGCAACAATGCAGCAATGCTACAACCATGCAACAATGTTGGCAAGCATTGGCATAACCTGTTGGGATCCCGCTCTAATTTTTTCTCTTTTCGAGTGTTGTGCCACCACCATCATTTCCCTCATGACGTCTCAGCAGACACTACACACTACGACTTTGACAGATTCTTCTTGTTGGTCAATTATCTGCGTGGATGAGGTGAGTGTACTGTAAGGCCAGAGGTCATTTTGTGTCTAATTCACATAACAAGATGTGTGTTCATGCCCGTCTGTGGTATGTTCTATAAATGGCCCAATGAGGCTCCGTCTTTGTGCTCATCCCATTCACCTCAGTTCCAAACAATTCAAACACTCGCCTTGATCTCCTATGCTATGTCCAGGTGTTCAATCCTTGACCCTCATCTCACATTTCCAAATAGCTCTCTGTCTCACATCTTTCAAGAGCTCCTCCCTCGTCACATCGCCAAGATCTGGAGCCAGATCCATGGCAAACTCACAGCATTTCTCTTCACAGAAACCAAGATATGAGCTCTCAGATTGTGTTTTATTGTCATACTAGCACTTAGTCACTAGCTGTGATGCCTACTGTCACCTCAACCCACCCTCCCTGCTGCTCGGGTCCTGTCTTGATAGATGTTATATGTATCTTTTTACTCTATAAATATTGGGTATTGTCCCCATATGTGTCAGTTATGTTGGTCTTGATTGAGGAAATGCAGAAGTCCTCTTGGGGTTTCCGTGTGAGGTTGGACCCTGTTTGACACATAGTCCAATAAACATCTCTATGTCTGGATGAGAGACAGCAAGGATATCCCCTCTTCCAAATGCGCACGTGGAGTTATGTGTCTACACCCAACTAGTGGAAAAATGCAACAGTGTTGCTGCAAGCCCCCAGACACCCAGTAGCTAGATCTTGGCAACCGCTGCAGAATCTGATACACTGCACAACAGAACTAAGGATAAGCAAGGAAAATGGCATTGAGGAAATAACCTCCAGAAGATGGTCACTGAGAAAAATTAAGTGAGTGTGTGAGGCGATGCCAGTTGAGGTTGATGCTGTTGAAGTAATTGTTGAACGTCACAAGATCCCAACAAGTGAGAGGTGAAATTTTGAAATGTTATTGTGACTGCCACAATAACACTCCCTAATGACCCAAAGATGACAGCCACCACAAGCGGACAAGGATCAAAAGATGACATCAACAACCATCAACAAGGAAGAGCACAAGAGAGGATCACACAAGGTACATGGGGAGAAAGGAGAGGATTACACAAATAACCAAAGAGAATATTCATGTGTTTTGGAGTCCAACATTTCCCATAGCAAACTTGAAATTGCCGTTGGAGTGATAGGTTGTTCAGGAGCTGGTGCAATACCAAGCACGTCAAGACCATATGCAAGATCTGACTACATAGCACAAACCACAAAACCGAGGATAGGGCAGGCATACTGCTTAGGCCAAGAGGGACCAAATAGAGCCCTAGGCGGGGCATGGTAAGGCAAAGGCCACAAGGGTCTGAGATGACTGCCACACACTTGAATGAAAGGTAAGGAGGTGGGCAGCTACAAGAGGTGTGACTGGGTCGGTTTCACATCGTGAAATTCAAACAAAAATTCTAGCATTGAAATTGACATGCCAAGCAGTGATCCATCGGTGGCAATGCATCAGTGGTAGGGGTGTACCTAGGCGATGAAACAATTGTTGCGATGACATGGATGTAAAAGAAGATTAGCCAGACAACAATACGGATGTGATAGGAGGCGATGCAGGTAACGATGTGGAAGCACCAGGAGACGAGACAAGCAAAGACACGAATGAGATAAAAGACAATGAAGGTGATTATGTACATGAAATGTGAGACAACACAGGCAAAAATGTGGATGTGACAAGAGGTAAGATAGGTGATTACACGAACGTAAAGACTAGCCACATGGACTTGAGAAAGGGAGGAATGGAACGCACCCACTTTCGAAGGTTACCCCATAGACACCACCTGTCCCTGTTTGAGAGAAGGGTTTCAGCAATGAGACAGAGTAATGAAGAGAAAATTCCCTCAAGGAAAAATGATTGCAAGACTTAACAACTCGATGATTCTCAGGGTCCTAAGAACACCAAGCCTTGGATTACGAATGGACACCCAGGAAAGGAAGGAGATGACCGTGAGAGGAGATCGCTTCCATCATGTAAGTCCTCAAGCACATCTATCCCATACCTGAGCAAGACTTATCTCTTCAAGATGGCCATATTGTCGCTTGAAATGTGTGACATGACAAGAAAATGGTCTGAAGGGAACATAATCTTTACCCTATTTCATGAAGGATATGGCCTCAAATACAAATAATGGAAGGATGCTAGAATCAACAACAAGGATACAAACAACGAGAGCAAGAGTGTGGTTCTAATGCTCTGACACTGTGTTTTTCTGTGTTGTGTGCTGAGCGAAGCGCTCCACATTCTCCCCTTAGGAGTGAATGAAATGTATATGGGTCCCCATGAACTCCCCGCCACAATCAAGCATATTACTGACAGCTTATGCTGGCAAGCAGCCTTAGCCTAGACAATCCAAGACTCGCTTGTTGACCCAACATCGTCTTTCTAACGAAGGGCACAAATTTCATGAATGCAAGTATCTAGTAAAATCACGAGACGATGCCATCACACGAGACTCAGCAATAATACTGATAAAACCAAGATGATCCTATGCATGTCCTTCATTCACAGTTATGAGACACGGCAAATTGAACAGCTGCCAATGCTTAACCTTATCATTAGGTGACACAACTCCATCGTGCATTGCACCCTAAAGGGCTACACTTGACAAGCAATGGTGTTCCTTATAATTTTATAATAAAATTAAAGACACACGTCCAGGAGGGATGTCCAGTGTTCAAAGCTGGGGAAGGGAAGATGGGGTTGGAGGGAATACGTTCGGACCTTGTGGTACCCCGGAGGGTAACTACAATTGCTACGGACCGCAAGGGTAGGTCTCAGATTATGGGTAAGGGAGGGATGGAGTTGATGGTTGGAGCCAGGTTGTCTGTATGTCATAGGTTAGTGGAGTAGAAAAGCCCAAAGCCATTGCAACTGAAGCACAACTGCTGTTGGCAGAGTCTTTGCTTAAACCTAGCTGAATGGAATGACTTCATGTAAGAACATAGTGGTCTCATATAACATGGGACAAGACTTACACATGCACAAACTTTGACGTAGAGATATCTATAAGATATTCCAAGGTACTAAGATTATTTCCGAAGTGTCTGGGTCTCAACCAAGAAGTGATCCACCACATAGAAAACAAAGAGCAAGGAAAAGATAGAAAACATCAATAATGCAATGGGTCAGCTCTCCAGCTCATACACGATAGTCATCATCGGAGTTTGCAGAATGGCGTCCAGAGCTTGCTTGAGGGGTTTTGCCCTCTACGTCACTCTAAGGGCAATCTTCATCAACGACCCGTGCAGGGAGACTTCAATATTTCAAGTCTCCTGAGGCCCATTTCTGCTTTTACCTCGCCCCCTCATTTTGGGTCCGAAATGAGGGAGGTATTACCCCAAAATCGTGTGATTGCATAAAATTTTCAGTTTCAGAACTCACAGTTCGTCCTAAATGAACTGGAATTTTGGTTTTGACACGTCGGATTAAAATTGTCGCGTGTGAGGCACGATTGGCGATTTCGCGCCAATGTTTCTCGTGCGCACCTTGCTTCTTGCTCTCGCTCTATCCCTCGTGCTTTCTTGCTCTTGCGAGCAAGGATGGAGAGTGAGGGTGAGGGCATGAGGCCACAAGCCTTGGCCCTCAAGGCATAGCGGCCTCCTGGTCACCAACCGAGCCACCAGCTCGATCGGCGGCTGGTGGCTCGCCGGCGGGTGGCCGGCCGGTCACTTGACCGGCCGCCGGCCACCTAGCCGGCCGACCGGCGGCTGGCCGCCGGCCGGCCGGTAGCCAGCAGGTGGCTGGCCACCAGCCAACCCTCGCAATAGTGAGGGGTGGCTCGCAGCCACCCCCTCGCTATCGCCAGGTGGGAGGGCCGAATCGGCCTTCCCGCTACCTTCCTTCCCACTTATTATGAACAATCCTGGTTCATGACCAACACGTGAGAGTGTTATATAGTAATTCATTAACATTGTGAAAGAAAATTAATAATTTCAATCATCAGTTAAACATAAACATGTGCATGGCACTTGGACCTAAGCTGCAGCTTGTCAGTCAGCACGCTTAGCAGTGTCCTCTCTTTAGGCTGGAGCGTCCGCGTGACAACCATGATGTGCGTCCCCAATGTCCTATGGTTGCTATCCATGGATGCCGCCCTGTGGGAATGTTGTTCACTTTTTCCGCATTCAGGTGGTACCTCCTGCCACGCGTCAATCTGTGCAAGCAGCAAGCTCTCTCCAGTACTTCTTGACCACCCTTGTGCGCAACCGAGATTCGGGCTCCCATGAGTTATTGTCAGGTCCACAACCGGCCCAACAAACGAGGTACTTCTTAATAACGCGCGACCAAAGAGTACGCTCTTGGTTCTAGAGTAAGCGAATGACCTCTTATTGGCCGTCGGCAGCAAGGAATGCTGGAGGTGACCGAATGATTCCATCTGTCGCTTATGGAGCAAGCATGCTCACATGAAACACATCGTGTATCTTCATACGCAGAATCAGCAAATGGTATGCCACTGGCCTTGTGCATACCACGAGAAACGGCCTAATGCACTTTGGTAGAATTTTCGTGCCCCTGGCAACTTCAACCAAAGGTTCTTAGTACTGAGCAATACTTTGTCCCCGAGGTCAAACAAGACCCCACGACGACTTTTGTCGGCATATGCCTTTTGCCGTTGTCTAGGTCCTTGAAGGTGACCCTTCGCCACCTGTACTCCGACTCTTCATCAATGAAGAGGACACCACTGGATGCCGACCACTGTTAAACACAAACAGCGTGAACTAAGTAGACTCCTTCACTGAGGAGTTCACCGCAAACTTTGCCGATGTTATGAATTTTTCCCAAGCATTCATGGCAGGATCCATGTACATACGGAGCTTCTTCTCTATAGTGTCATTCATGCACTTTATTTTTTGTCAGTTTGAGAGTAGAACGTTGTTGAAATCTACAACTTGCTGTCAAAGTACTCATGCATCTTTTGCCAAAAAGTAGTAGCAAATTTTGTACTTTGATCGTAGATGATGCAGAACGGCACACCGTGGTACTTTACGATACCCTCAAAGATGAGAGGAGCGGTTTCTTTTGCGTTTATATCAGTGGTTGTATGAATGAAATATTTCATCTTTGTCAAAAGATCCACAGTCACTAGTATTGCATAGTGGCCACAGGCCGTATCCGGAAGACCAATAATGAAGTCCATGCTGACGCACTCCCATGGAGTCCCATGGATGGGAAGATGTTGGAGGAGTCCAGCGGGCTTTTTATTACTAGCCTTATTCTGAAAACATGGGTTGTATGTCCTGAAATCCTTGTAGACATCGACACTCCATCTTGGCCACCAATAGTGGTCCGAGAGTGCCTGTCCCGTCTTTAAATGTCCCACATGACCTGCGACTGGCATGTCTTTGAATAAGGAGATAATCTTCGCTCAAAGGTCTGCCACAACAACTTGTTGTCCATGCCTGAAGATTCCTGCGGCCTCCACCAATTCATACTTGTCTAGATTGTGAGATTCTTAAAACCAATAATCCACACAGTATCCCATTCAGATCCTGTTTACAAAACCGTTTTATTACATAATCTCTCGAGTTGGTTGTCACATAGGTGCAGGGGATTCTCGTGTTTGCGTTATTGCTCTTGCAATGGCATAAAATACCCACTAACCTCGGTGGTTGCTTTAATTTTTACCGGCTGTCGCTTAGTGGATCGGCCACGGTGATGCATCATGGCTGATATTCCCATGTGAACGAGAATCGACTTAGGTATTCACTTCAATGTGCCTGTCGTCTTAACAAGTTCGGTTGCATTTGAAAAATCACCAATGGGTTATTGCCGATCACGATCGTCACACCCCTCCATCGCCCTCGAGGTAGCAATACCACATCTTGAAAGCTTGTACCGTTGCAAGGAGCTCTTGATCCCCAGTCGTGTACCGCGTCTCCACGGGGATGAGCTTCCGGCTCTCATACGCAACTGGGTGACCGTTTTGTATGAGAAATGCTCCAAGTCCTACTATCGACGCATCACATTGTACCTCCCATGATGTGTAATGGTTCTGGGAGAGATAATACGGGCGTTGTGAATAGAAGCTATTTGACTTTGAGAAATATATTCTCGTAGTCAGATGTCCAATCCCAATGTACGTCTTTTTGTGTGGGCCTGGTTAGCGGCACTACCATGGTCAAATACCCTTGCATAAACCGCGAGAAGTAGTTTACAAGGCCGAAGAAAGACCGAATCTGCCAAATATTTTCCGGGCGCTGCCAATCCACCATGGCTTCGACCTTTTGTGGACCAACACGGATGCTGTCCTTGCCGACTATCCAAGGTGTTCGAGCTCATCATGTGAAAACTTGCACTTGCTCACTTTCACAAAGAACTTCTGTTCCCAAAGGACCGTGAGGACTTCGCGTAGATATTCTATGTGCTCTTCTATGGATTTGGAAAATACCAGGATGTCATCCATGTGACCAAGACAAACAGGCCGAGTTGTTTGGTGAACATTCGGTTCATTTCTCCATGTAAGGTTGGCATGCCATCCATTAGCGTGAAGCATAAAACTCGGAACTGATAGTGGCCCATGTACGTTCAAAACTTTGTTTTGGGTACATCTTCCGTGATGCGGATTTGATAGTACCCTTGAGATGAATTCAAGGGCAAAAATACTTCTGTCCCTTGGAATTGGTCAAATAGGTCCTCAATCCGTAGTAAAGGGAATCGATTTTTCACCGTCAACGTGTTTAGCGCCCGGTAGTCCATGCACATGCATAAACCACTGTCCTTTTTTTTCACAAAAAGGATTGGCTCAATGTACGGTGAGCTACTTGGCTCGATCTACCCTTTTGCAAGGTAATATTTGATCTGGCGTTCAGTCTCTTGCCTGTCTACTGGGCTAAGGTGATACATGGATCTAAACAGAGGGGTCGCCTCCAGTTGTAGTGGAATCGTGTGGCCCATGGGTCGTTCTTGTCGAAGCCCATGCAGTGGGTCTTGGAATACATTCAAGAACTTCGTGAATATAGATTTTATCTCTTGTGGCATGTCTTCCTTCACGCCATATCCCACTTTCTACAAATGAGCCAAGAAATATTGACACCCTTGTCAAATTCGTCTCTTAAACTACATCAAAGACAAGCTTGCCTGGACTTTTATTCAGGTCAGTGACAATTCTGTACTTGGGATCAATGTAAAGCGACATTTTCCCTTATGAAGGACCAATCACACTGATTTGAATCACACCAGAGCCTTGTTGTCATGGAGCCAGGGATCGCCTAACACCATGTCAAACGGGTCAAGAAGGTTGAGTACCTTCAACGTGACACTCCGTGTGTAACCTTGAATACAAACATTTTCTTTACAGGTACTGATCACAGGTACCGTACAGTTGTCATCGATGACAACTTTGCCATTTGATGGCTCGTACTTCAAGCCCACCCGTCAGGTAAAATCAAGGCTCAAAAAGGAGTCATCCCCTCCAATGCCAGCTAGTACATTCACGGGATCACAAGCAAGGTGTCGTCATATTACCTCTACTGTTTTGAGTGAACAGGCTCAATGATGGCAAGCCAAGTTTGTGATAAACACGGAATCTTTACGGTGGATGCCGTAGCTACCACGATTCACCCACTTGAGTCCACGTCTTGTGGGCATGTGTAAATTCGGTTAGCACCTTCCGATCTTTAAATTCCACTAGGTCGAAATCATTGACCAAAGGTACCACCCATGTGATTGAACTCATCGCTTTGAGGATATTTACTTCAAGCACTGCGTCACACAACTCTTGCAAGGTGGTTTGTGTTACTACCACTAAGATGTACGATCATGCACCTCGTCTGGAGAGGCAAGGTTTAATGGCCAATGTTGATTAGAAAGTGTAGAATGAGGTTCAACAAGAGAAGAGAAAATAACAGAGAAATTTTAACTCGTCAAAAACTCAAATTGTTTAAAATCCTCATCTGAAAAAATGTACCTACATTTGTGATCTAGTTTGACCCCTGAGTGGTCCCCACTAATGTCACTCAGGAGTTGGGAAAACCCGCCCCACGGCTCTCTCCGTTACCACAGCCGGGCCCGTTGCCGCGACCGTGGCCTTGTCCACGGCCTTGTCCATGGCCTCTTGCCACACCATTTCCACGAGGTGCTACAACTACAGCCAACGCCTCGAATTCTTGTCCACCACTAACAACCTCAAGGCACTGGGCCCTAAAGTGGCTAGGTTGCATGCAGTTGTGGCAGAGCCCGTCTCGGAAGGCTGTATTATGACACTCACGTGCCACCTATAGCTCCTCATTGTCGCGGCTGCGCTTTTTCTTAGGGACCTTGTGCCCACCAACCTTCTTGGTTGGAGGGTTTGCGGACTGCTTGCCCTTGGCCCCACCCCACTGTCCGGCTGATCCACCAATCCATGTGCATATCGCGGCCCTGTTGTGCACAACTATTTGTACTGCTCAGCTTCACCTAATACACTTCGCTCATGTAGACACGCAACGCTCTCCAGCTTGTCCAAGCTTGGCCGATTGCCATCGTGGTCGTCTTGTCCTTCAGCTTCTCATTGGCCAGACCATCACACAAGTACTCTAACAGCAAGCACACCGGGTACAAGAAGTTTTGAGTCCCATCACTCTCGGTGAAGCTTTCAAATTCCTCCACAAGTGTGGTGAAATCCCTCAAGTAGGTTTTAGGCAAGCTATCCAGCTGCCTAAAGTCCTTGATCTTGTGGAGGACGCGCTATGTCTCCTTATGTTGGATGCACTTCTTATGCATGCACCCACAGCATGGACTGCCACTTAAGGTGTGGTTGCTACGCACCCCACTCCTTGATCACGTACTTGAAGAGCTTGTCCTCAAGTCGCATTATGACAAGGTCGTCCCACTAATCAATTGGCACCTTGTGGATATGCAGGACGAGCCCCATGCAATTCAACCGGTCGGTCAGCTTCACACTCTTGCAAAAGATGTCCACACCAGGGAGGAAGGACGTGTTCATGACAGGCCCCGGAGTCATCGAGACAGGCAAGTTGTCGTTATCACAAGCTGTTGCATCAGCACCTATAGCCCGCTTGGATCGCTGCTACATCCGCACCTGGGTCACGCTTTGTAACGAGTTGTAGAGGTCATTGCATCATCGACTTGCCTCATAAGTGGCCACGCGCTATAGCTGGAGACCACGGTCGAGGTCCGTGATGCTCTACCCGACGTGGGCTAGGAGGTTGGCAAACACGAACCTCGGCTCTGATGTTGTCAGCTTGTCGACAATAGCCTTAAGGCCTTGCACGGTTTGTGCATCTTTACTCACTGTAGGAGGGTACGGTTCACGTACACACCTCCGAGGAGTCCCACCTTATGAAGGAGGCTGTCGTCAGCGACGACTCTTGAGTGGGTGATGGTCCGTCCCATCGCGGCAATATTGTAGGAACGGGGGTCTGTCCCTACTCCTCTGGGTGGTACTACACCTCCACCATCAGCGATGATCTTGAGTGAGTCTGTCGCCTCGGCAGCCAACTTGGCAAACCTCTAGCGGTGGTTGCAAATTGCCTTTGCGGCGTCTTCATCCGGCTGGTTCTTGGGGGAAATTCCCGCGTAGCTGCTTTTAGTGCCTTTGCTCCTGTCATCAGCCTCGCTATTGTTGGTAGCTTCAGGCGATCCGGCGAGTGTCTTTCCCTTCTCAAGCAATTGGCTTGATTTTGCCACGTAACGATGGCGATGATCTCGTCGCCTTGGCCATCGTCAGTGTTGTGCTCTTCATCGTGGTCCACTCTCCGGTGGTCCTCCTCGAGCACGTCCTCCGTCACATGAGGATCGCCCACTTGCACGTCGACACGCTCATCGAGCACTTTCTCGGCTTCCTTTTACTTCTCGGTGTCACTTAGTGTAGCAAGGGTTGCCTTTGGCGGTACGGTTATCTTTGATTTGACAACCGTGCTTGCAACAACAGCTCCCAAAATTTGGAGTCCGCCAAGGGCGTGTGGTGCGACCGTCACCACCTTGCCCGTGTTGGTCTCGGATAGTCCGGCACTTGTCATCCCATCGCCCATGCAACTAGCTCGTGAAGACCACTGTGAGGATCACCTCACAACTTGGAGAAGATGTCGCCTCCCAAAGTCTCTTTGCTCTCACGATCAGTGAGGCAATTGTAAATTTTATTTCTACTTTTCTAGGCCGCCACGGTCAACACAATCGTGTAGATTCTAGGCAAAACCCTTAGCCATAGCTCATGGCACTAGGCAAGCTAGAAATCCTAGGGAAACATAATCAAGACAAAAGAACAAGGAAGCTGCCCAAACTTTAGCACCATTCCTATGATGAGGAGGAGAGGAGGAGAGTCAACTCTAACTTAGAGTTCCCACCCTCGCACGCTACTCCCTCACTCCTCCTGTCTTGTTTCTTGTCTTTTTGTCTTCCTTGGTCTCCTCTTGAGTCCTCTTGGCGCAACTTGCGCCTCCTTGGTGGCGTCTCCCTTGTGCTCCACGGCAATAGGACGATCTCCAAAAATTCACAAAGTGCGACCTTCCTCCTTTTTATTTTCCTCTCAAGTTTTGAGGGTCTCTGGTCTTAAGTTAGGGCACTGTTCCAATTTTGGGTTGAAGGAGGAGAGCGGGAACCTTGAAAAGAGGGAGAAATTTGGTGGATGGAAGTCCTCATTCCATCTCACAAAATTCAACTAATCCCCTAGATAAAAAGGGGAATCCTAGATGAATTAGGAGGATGAAGAAGAGCTCCTCAAGAGCTTCCTAACGCACTTTACGGAGCTTAAAATGAATAGGTGTAGATGACATACCCTCTGTGGAAATTATGTTCCTGCAACAGCTATTCACTGTGTTTTATGTACGGCGTACCCACATGAATCGTCACACTGTTAGTCGCGAGGGATGTCTGGCTCTAAGAACCACTGTAACGGGTCAGCTCTCCAACTCCTACACGATAGTCATCGTCGGAGTTTACAGAATGGCGTCTAGAGGTTTTTCCCTCGAGATGTTTTTCCCTCTGCATCACTCTGGGACAGTTGTCATCAATGACCCGCGTAGGGAGACTTTCAAGTCTCCGGGAGTCCGGTTTTGTTTTTATCTCGCCCCCTCATTCAGGATCCAAAACGAGGGGGGTATTGTTGAATATGTTTGCCCCTTGTTCTGTCTTGTACGATGGATCAGGAATGCTCTGTACCTTGTGGAGGTATAACCCCTGGATTTGTTGTAGGGTGACTCAACTATGCTCTGTCTCATGTGAGATATGACCTGTGAGTACACCATGTAGGTGAGTGGTTAACTTGGCCATTTTGTTGACTTGGCCAAGTGAGAGGTTATGAGTTTGATCCTGGCTCCATGCACATCTTGGTTGTTTTGTAAGCTTCCAAGAAAGAAAGTCCGTTGCTTCTGGGAAGCAACACGGCTGATCAGTCACCTTGGCACAAGGATGCTTATGTGTCAAGCCCACAGCGCAAGTCTCTTGGTGATGTGGCAGGGTCAAGCCACTTCTCAGGAAAGTGCTTTTGAGTTCTAGGACTGGACAGACAGCTATAAAAGGACTTGCCTTGCATGCTGATCAATTAACCCTTGCTTGATGCTCTCTTGCGTATTGACGACTTGAGCTCTTCTTGAGATGTAATGCTGAGGCGTTAGTACTCTTGAAGGTGAAATGTATGCCTGATTAAGTTTGGGGTGCACGACACATACCTACAAAGGAAGAAGGTGTAAAAACCTTTGTGAAATTTTCGGTTTCGCGGCTTCTCTGTCGGAGGTGGTTAGCTCAGTAGCTAACAAAGGGTTATGGGCCCACTCCTCTGGTTAGAGAAGTTTCACGCACGCAACCGCCAAAGTCACAAGCAGTGAGNATCCTGGCTCCATGCACATCTTGGTTGTTTTGGAAGCTTCCAAGAAAGAAAGTCCGTTGCTTCTGGGAAGCAACACGGCTGATCAGTCACCTTGGCACAAGGATGCTTATGTGTCAAGCCCACAGCGCAAGTCTCTTGGTGATGTGGCAGGGTCAAGCCACTTCTCAGGAAAATACTTTTGAGTTCTAGGGCTGGACAGACAGCTATAAAAGGACTTGTCTTGCATGCTGATCAATTAGCCCTTGCTTGATGCTCTCTTGCGTATTGACGACTTGAGCTCTTCTTGAGATGTAATGCTAAGGCGTTAGTACTCTTGAAGGTGAAATGTATGCCTGATTAAGTTTGGGGTGCACGACACATACCTACAAAGGAAGAAGGTGTAAAAACCTTTGTGAGATTTTCGGTTTCGCGGCTTCTCTGTCGGAGGTGGTTAGCTCAGTAGCTAACAAAGGGTTATGGGCCCACTCCTCTGGTTAGAGAAGTTTCACGCACGCAACCGCCAAAGTCACAAGGAGTGAGAGCGCCTTCGCTCTCACCCATCCTCTCTGTTTGAAGGTCAATCATCAGCCGGAGGGGAATGCAACACATCTGCACCTTTCTTCCTTGGGAGCTGACATCAGCCTACATCAGCCTACATCTGCTTGCATCGGCCAACGTGAACAGGGCCAGCAGTTGCCTCTTCTCACCAACAGCCTACAACGGCCTCAAACACAGGTGCATCGGCATCAACAACAGGTGCAGCAGCTGTAGCAGTTGTAGGTGTAGGGATGGCAGGGACAGGGGAACCAGGGAATCATTCTCCCATCCTCAAGTTTGATGGAGAGGGGTTTGCNCTCTGGAAGTGGCAGTTTGAGATCATCATGGATGATAGAGACTTGCTAGGATATTTTGACGGAAGTATCCCAGCACCAAAGGAGGAGGGTGCTGACCTTGTGGCATGGGTCAAGCTCAACAAGAAGGCTCTTGCCGTTCTCGTGTCCTCCATACAACCATCAGTCCTCTCACACATCAGCGGTTGTACAGTGGCAGCCGCAGCATATGCTAAACTGGGCAAGGTGTTTCAGTCCTCCTCACTTGCCAACCGTCTCTTCATTCTACAGAACCTCATCAGTATGAGGCTTGGTAAAGGGGAGGATGTCTCCGCCTTTATGCAGAAGTTTGAGACTCTCTTGCAACAAGCCAACGGCATGGGGTGGGACCTGAAATCCGATATACAGGCCATGATTTTTCTGATGACGCTGCCGGAGAGCTGGGGTCCCATGATCACAGTGATTGGAGGGTGGACCGAAGAGCAAGTATCCTACACCACCGTCTCGGAGTATGTGCGGAATGAAGCCATGCGTCGCAGCAGTAGTGAAGCAAACATGGCTGCCTTTGCCTCACGAAGCAGCGGTGCCNCTCCTCTGGATACAAGGGAAACAACGGCACTGGTGGAAGGGGTCCAAAGCGTCAAGGAAACTGCCATAACTGTGGTAAGGCTGGACACTGGGCTCGGGAGTGCCGGGCACCCAAGAAGGAGGGAGGAGACGAGGATGAATGGCGAGGGGGACATGGTGGGAAGGATCCCACAAGCTTGATGGCCGAGTGTGCCTCCAACAAAGGGAGGGCGATACTCAGGCCAGGAGCTTACGGCCTTGAATCGGGCACAAACGAGCACACCACTTATGAGAAGAGAGACTTCATCTCTCTTGCTCCATGCAACAAAAACTTCAGAGTCGCCAACGGCAAGGTTGAGGCAGGTGAGGGGATTGGTGACAAGCTGGTCACAGTGGGTGTCAACGGTGCGGACTCCGATCTCAAGCTAGAGGGGGTAGACTACTTGCCCTCCTTCACAGCCAACCTGCTCACTGTCTCTAAGATAACTGACCATGGTATGACAGTTGTTTTTACAGAGAAGGAAGTAGTGATATTCCCTACCAAGGACATCAACATTTTCTACCCTGCCAAGAAGGTTGTTGCACAGGTCCCTCGCGTTGATGGACTCTACGTCTTGCAGACCAAGATGACAACATCAACGGCTGAACCTTCGGCCGGGAGTGATGATGAGGAGAGCAGCAATGCAGACTCTGATGACGAAGGACATGTTGGAGCAGCGAAAGCAGTGGCAGCGGAAGATTCGGCAACAAAACCAGAAGCAAATGTAGCCACCGAGGCTGTTCATTCTAGCCAGTGCACATTGTCGGAGAACCTGTGGCACAGGCGCTTTGGGCACGTGGCTCATCGCACATTGGTACTCATGGATAAGCAGGAGCTAGTGCGTGGGATGGAGCTAGGTGATGAGGCGGAGAGAGCTGGGATCTTGTGTGGGCCATGCCTTCAAGGCAAGGCCAAGAAGAAACCTTTCAAGCGTAATGGTACGCGTGCTCTCGCACCCCTTGACCTCATCCACTCTGACGTGTGTGGTCCCTTTCGCATACCGTCCAATGGAGGCAGCAAATATNGCAAATGCAGCCACCGAGGCTGTTCATTCTAGCCAGTGCACATCGTCGGAGAACCTGTGGCACAGGCGCTTTGGGCACGTGGCTCATCGCACATTGGTACTCATGGATAAGCAGGAGCTAGTGCGTGGGATGGAGCTAGGTGATGAGGCGGAGGGAGCTGGGATCTTGTGTGAGCCATGCCTTCAAGGCAAGGCCAAGAAGAAACCTTTCAAGCGTAATGGTACGCGTGCTCTCGCACCCCTTGACCTCATCCACTCTGACGTGTGTGGTCCCTTTCGCATACCGTCCAATGGAGGCAGCAGATATTTCCTCACCTGCATCAACGACAACAGTCGCAAGGTCTGGATATAATTTCTCAAAAAGAAAAGTGAGGTGAAGGAGAATATGCAAGCCTTTGTCGCTATGGTCGAGTGACAGAGTGGAAGGAAGGTGAAGGCATTCAGGACGGACAATGGGGGGGAGTACGAAGCCTGGAGGAAGTGGCTCAAGACACAAGGCATTGAACACCAGAAAACTACTCCCTACTCACCTCAAAGCAACGGCGTAGCAGAGAGGATGAATCAGACCCTCCTTGGCATGACAAGTTGCATGCTCTTTGACGCCAAGCTGCATCCTAGGTTCTGGGCTGAAGCAGCACGCACGGCTACGTATCTTGTGAACCTCACACTTGCAGCAGCTCTGCGAAGGAGAGGCAAGAAGAAGCTGACACAGCAGCTGAAGACACCTCAAGAACCATGGTCGGGCAGGAAGCCGGACGCCTCCCATCTCAAGGTGTTCGGTTGCACCGGCTTTGCCAAGATCCAGGCGGGTGAGGGTCCTGGAAAACTCGATGCAAGAGCACGAAAGTGTATTTTCATCGGTTATGACACCGCCCACAGAGCTTATAGAATGTGGGACCTAGGAGCTAAGAAGATCATCCGCAGCAAAGACGTGGATTTCCACAAACGTTCAGTGAGCAAGAGAGAGCTTCTTGAACTTGAGAACACTCCAAAACAAGGAGAGTGGCTCACTCTTCTTGAGGAGGGAGACGAAGCACCAGCACAATGGCATGGGTTGGGTACTACAACAGGGAGAGAAGCTCATAAAGATGACTCGGAGGAATCAGCCTCCGAGTCTGACGTATCTGATCCTCCAGACCATGAGGAGGATACCTCTCCCCCCATCGACAACAAAACAAACCTCCAGCCTCTACATCAACAGCAACAGCCAGCAGGTCCAAGAAGCAGTTCATGTCTGAAAGTTCCTCGGCAGCATTACGATGCAGATAGGGGTGAATGGACAGGCTTCAACTATTCGTTCCTAGTTCAAGAGGAGCCAACGTCTGTCGCATAGGCACTCATGCGACCTGACAAAGCTGAGTGGGATGAAGCAATTCGCAGTGAACTCAGCTCCATCGAGGAGAATGGGACATGGGTACTGGTGGACAGACCTGCCGGCGCTCATGTTGTGGGGTCCAAGTGGGTGCTGAAAGTAAAAAGGAAACAGGATGGTAAGAGAGACAAGTGCAAGGCACGGGTGGTAGCAAAGGGGTTCTCTCAACGGCCTGGCGTAGAGTACGATGAGACCTTTGCTCCCGTTGTGGCGTTTGCCTCCATCCGGTCAATGCTCGCCATTGCTGCTGCCAAGAACATGGAGGTCCACCAGATGGATGTCAAGACAGCCTTCCTTTACGGCAAACTTGACAAGGAGGTGCTGATGGAGATTCCAGAGGGGATTGATGCGCCCGAGGGAAAGGTGTGCAGGTTGGTGAAGGCGCTCTATGGGCTAAAACAAGCGCCAAGACTTTGGTACCAAGAGATGGATACATTCATGGCCAAGGAGTCCTTCATGCACTGCGACAACGACCCTAGCATGTACGTGCATGAGAGCAACAAAGGGACTATGTTGGTCGCCTTGTACGTCGATGACCTGATTCTGTGCTCTTCTTCAACGCAGCTGCTAGACGATCTTAAGGGGCAGCTGAGTAGAAGGTTCAAGATGAAGGACATGGGTCCTCTTAACTTCTACCTTGGCATTGCCATCAAGCGTGACAGAGCCGCAAGTACCATCAGCCTGAACCAGACAAAGTACATCGACTCTATCCTCAAACGATACGACATGGCAGATTGCAAACCTGCCAGTACACCCATGAGCTCGGAGTGCAAACTCTCCACCTCCATGTCCCCATCCAACGAAGCGGAGAAAACTGACATGTTGGGCATCCCATATCAGTCTGCAGTGGGCAGTCTGATGTATGCCATGGTCGCCACCCGGCCAGATATAGCCCATGCTGTTGGGCAGGTGAGCCGGTTTGTGGCCAATCCTGGTCCACTGCACTGGCAGGCTGTGAAGCGCATCATGCGCTACCTTAAGGGGACGCGACACGTGGGACTCCAGTTTGGAGGCATCGCTGGATCCGCGTCACTCCGTCTCATGTGCTACACCGACGCTGACTGGGGAGGCAATATCGACGACAGAAAATCCACCTCCGGCTTTATGTGTATGCTAAATGGAGGTGCTGTCAGTTCGGCGAGTCGCAAGCAGGAGTGTGTCTCTTTGTCAACAGCTGAAGCTGAGTACATTGCATTGGCTGAGGTCTGTAAAGAGGTGCAGTGGCTTCGCAGCTTGTTCTCTGAGATGAAGGCACCACAGGCAACGGCAACAATCATCAAGATTGACAACATGAGCGCGATTGACATGTCCAAGAACCCAGTTCTGTCCAGGCGCACAAAGCACATCGAGATCCGCTACCACTATGCTCGAGACTTGGTTTACAAGCAGACAGTGGAGCTGTCGTATGTCGGCACCAAGCTGAACCGGGCTGACATGCTTACAAAGCCATTGGACAAGGATCTCCACCAGGCGGGCAGGCAAGGTATCGGCATGGTCAACGCAAGTGATGAAGAATGATGATGGAAACTGATGCAAGGTGCAAGGGAGAGATTTGTTGAATATGTTTGCCCCTTGTTCTATCTTGTACGACGGATCAGGAATGCTCTGCCCCTTGTGGAGGTATGATCCCTGGATTTGTTGTAGGGTGACTCAACTATGCTCTGTCTCACGTGAGATATGACCTGTGAGTACACCATGTATGTGAGTGGTTAACTTGGCCATTTTGTTGATTTGGCCAAGTGAGAGGCCATGAGTTCGATCCTGGCTCCATGCACATCTTGGTTGTTTTGGAAGCTTCCAAGAAAGAAAGTCCATTACTTCTGGGAAGCAACACGGCTGATCAGTCACCTTGGCACAAGGATGCTTATGTGTCAAGCCCACAGCTCAAGTCTCGTGGTGATGTGGCAGGGTCAAGCCACTTCTCAGGAAAGTGCTTTTGAGTTCTAGGACTGGACATACAGCTATAAAAGGACTTGTCTTGCATGCTGATCAATTAACCCTTGCTTGATGCTCTCTTGCGTATTGACGACTTGAGCTCTTCTTGAGATGTAATGCTAAGGCGTTAGTACTCTTGAAGGTGAAGTGTATGCCTGATTATGTTTGGGGTGCACGGCACATACCTGCAAAGGAAGAAGGTGTAAAAACCTTTGTGAGCTTTTCGGTTTCGCGGCTTCTCTGTCGGAGGTGGTTAGCTCAGTAGCTTATCGGTATTACCCCAAACTTGTGAGTTTGCACGAGTTCTTTGGTTCAAAAACTCGTATTTTGTCTTAAATGAACTCGAGTTTTGGTTTTGACGTATCCGTACGAAATTTTTGTGTGTAAGGCACAATCGTCGATTTCGTGCCAACTTTCCTCGTGTTCACCTCGCTCCTCACTCTCGCTCTATCCCTCGTGCTCGCTTGCTCTCGCAAACGAGCATGAGGCGGGTGAGAGAGGGCGAGGGCACAAGGCCACAGGCCTCGGCCCTTGAGGCCTCGAGGCCTCCTAGCCACCGATCGAGCCACCAGCTTGATCGGCGGCTAATGGCTCGCCGGCGGGTGGTCTACCGGTCACTTGACCGGCCACCGGCCACCCAGCCAGCCGGTAGCCAGCAGGTGGCTCTCCACTGGCAAGTCCTTGCAATAGCGAGGGGTGGCTCGCTGCCACCCTCTTGCTATCGCGAGGTGGGAGGGCCGAACCGGCCCTCCCTCTACAAAAAATACAAATGAAATAGAAAATAGTGAACCGAGTTCGTCCACTAAAGGTGACCTGTTGGTTTTTTTGCATCTCTCATTGTGCTCTATTGTGTCCCCCCGGCTTGTGTACATCAGCGTGCAGATGACTGACGGCGAGACTCAACGCTGCTGGAGTGTCGTCTGGTGGAGCCGACGCACGCTGAGGCCTACACATAGTTTGCTGGAGCCTCCTCCCTGGGGCAACGTGCTCAACTCCATCGGCAGGCCTCCTCGGCGGTCGGTCCGCCGACGGTCACTACCACCGCAAATGTTGTCTGCATGCGTCCATTGCTGGATCTGACTGTACCATTACGTCTGCAACGTCATGCTCTGCTTAGGTTCCATGTCTCATGTTGCATGGCACTGTTTGGCACCATGGACTATCGTAAGCAATGCATGCGTTCGGGCAGCCATAACTCTTCACTGCTATTTTTCTAGCTGTTTGTGACTGGACGACTGCGTTTGCATCATCGGTATTATGGTATGGTCCAGTTTTCAGGAAAAACGGACGTCTTCCGGGTTTTGGACTGTCAGCTATCTGACAGGGCTCACCGAGAAAACCCTGCCTGCCAGAAAATAGGTCTAGGTCTAATTTCTGATTGGCTGGTTAGCTGAGTAACAATCTCTATAGAGCTGGAGGGGAGCTAGAACTTGGAGGGTTCTCCCATTGTTGTTCATTCTTCATTCCTAATCAGTCACTTTCACTTTTCATCTGCTCTCTGGCGCTAACACTGACGCGCAAACTTTTGAGTAACAAACTCAGAGCACTCAGACTTAGACTCTAGAGTGCATACTGAGGGGGCAGCAGACTAAGCAACGAGCATGGAAGCCCACACGTTGCATCAACAATGCCATTGCCCCAACCTATGGTTTGGTAGTTTCCAGATTTTTTCCCCACGGCCATTGGGCCAGAGGAAATGTTGTCGAATTTATCTGGCAACACTGAACCCCACGCGTGATGCGAGGAGGTGAGCAGCAGGCCACGTCAGACACCTTTTGGTGACATTGCATGCGGCAACGTCATCCAGGTGTAGTGACTGGCAGCAGCAGCAAGCAACAGTAGTAGCCTGCAGTAGCAGTAGCAGCTTGCAGCAGTAGCAGCAGCTTGCAGCAGTAGTGAGCAGTGGCTGCAGCAGCCAGCAGTACCTGCAAGCAACAGCAGCAGCTGGTAGCAGTAGCAGCTCGCAGTAGCTTGTAGCAGCAACAGCCCGCAACAGCCAGCAGCTCACAGCAGTAATAGCGGCAATAGCGAGCAGCAATACTAGCGAGCAGCAGCACCAACAACAGCAGCGAGTAGTAGCAGCAGCCGGCCGCAGCAGTAGTAGTAGCGAGCAGCAGCCGGTAGTAGCCACCAGTAACCACTACAGCAGCCACCAGCAGCAGCTGCAGCTTCTTGCAGTTCGCATCTTGCTACAAGCAGCGAGCTGCAAGCAGTGAGCTTGCTGCTTGCAGCGAGTAACAAACTGCAAGCAGCGAGCAGCGAGCTCCCTGCTCATAGCTCGCTGCTCACAGCGGATAGCGAGCTTGTTGTGATCGACGGAAAGGAAAAAAAGCCCCCACCTCACCAACGGCCCTGTAGCGGCTGTAGCAACCGCCATAGCCGCTGCAGCCTCGGCCATAGGCGTTGTAGCAGCCACAACAGCAGCAACAGTAGTAGCAGTAGCAGCAGTAGCTGCTGTTGCAACAGTTGCCGCATCAGCAACAGCAATAGCAGTAGCAACTGCAACCACAGCAACTGCATCAATAGCAGTAGTCGTTGCTGTACCAACAGCCATAGTAGCAAGTGCAGCAGTAGCAACTGCAACAGTTGCTGAAAGAAGCAGACCAGCAGTAGTAGCAACACTAGATGCACCAGCAGTAGCAACGACCCTACAGTTGACATAGCAGTGGCTCCATCAACGGCCGTTGCTGACGTCAGTAGTCCTCAGCTGATGTCACTACTGACATCATGAAGAAAAAAAAAGAGGGGGGGAAAGAAACTCTACAGCAGCAACCCTATTGATAACGCAGCAAAAGCTGTTGATGTTAGCCATCCTAGGCTGACGTCACTACTGACATCAGTAGCACAAAAAAAAACAAAACTAAACAAAGGGACACCAAACCCACCATGGCTGACAGCCCCAGTGGGGAGGGGTCCTCCTTTGTTGGGGGGGGCCCCAGCCCCCCTTTCTTGCAGTTGCTGTAGAAATTGCAGCAGCAGTAGCAACAACAAAAATAACTGTAGCAACAGTAGCAACAGGCCACAGGCTTTGCCGCCGGTGCCTCCAACCCCCTGGCTGCCATTCTGCAATACCTTGTCGTGCTGACGTAACAACTTGCAACACTGCAGCCGTTGGCATCACAGACTCACACCAGTGTCTTGCCACCTTTCTTTCCTCTTGGGCATGCCAGCCCCATTGTGTCGGCTGCCACGCTTTACCAGGCGCAGCAGTAGATTCAACGCCAGCGGTAGATAATGACTTTGGTCCTTGGCCCCACTCTGGGCTGGCCGCAGGCCAAAGGACTTTGAGACCCCACCCCCGCCGCTTCAGGTTGGTGAGCAGTTCCGAAGCTAAAAACTTAATTTCCGCATCTGGGCATAGGGTGAGGGCTTGTGGGCACACTACACTCTTCTGTATGACTCCACCCAGGCCGACCAGTTGTATGACACTGGTCGTGCTGTATGTGCCCTCGTCCCTGTCGCTCCTCCGGCCTCACGACTAGCCTTAGAGCCCTTCCTCGGTGACTTCACCGCCGGTGGGACCCCAGACCCTGTAGCCGCATGACACATCCTCACATGCCCCCATCGCCTATCCAGCAAGGCTGAGACTAGCAGTCTGCTTGGGGAGTTCAACTCCGTACAAATGGAGGAGACCAAGACGGTCACCTCTTACTAGCAGTGGGCTGAGGACATCCTCCGTCGCCTAGGTACTTTTGCTCCACCTCCTCTGGCCGTGCTCCTCACCATCAAGCGCGGTGCCACCGATGCCTACGCCGACATCTTCGTCCACTACTCCCAAGATGTTCTCTCCACCATGGCGTTGTAGGGCACCCTCATGTCCTAGGCATACGAGCTCTTTCTCAGGATTGAGGAAGCTTGTCCAGAGTCCCGCATCGAGCGCATAGAGACCCTTGCCTCCCCTACAGTTGCCTCCGTGGCCGTCGCTTCCCCCGCAGCAGCTGCATATACCACCTCCTCGTTGATAGCGAAGAAGAAGTGCAAGGGAAAGAAGGACACGGGTCCTTAGCAGCAGCAGCAGTCGATCGGGTCTAGTGGTGGTGGTTCGGTCTGCTACAACTGTGACCAAGCAGGACACGTTTGGTACACGGGCCCGTTACCGACGGACGAGGCACACGTCATCGCCACCATGCATCGCCAGCGTGAGCGGCATCTTGCCACTCCCGCCGTCGATATCGCTAGCCCTGACACCTCCACCCCGTCCAACAGCACCACCCCTTCGATAGCCACACTCGTCCCGTCGTCGCCAGCTCCACAACAGTATCATCCGCAACCGTCCGTACCTCCGTCGGTGCCTCCACTGCAGTCCTCCTTCTATCTAGGCTCCGACACTGTCACTTTGCACTCCGTCTACACTCCCAGACCTTCCACCCGTGAGTGTCAGTTGGAGCAATTCAGCGCGCTCCAACTCGGCCTGCCTCGCCCTCTCCCCAGGGAAGTACAAGTTACGTCACCTCTTGCCCGTCTGCCGTGCACTTCATGACTGAGACTGAGCTGCAATCGTGTCCTACTCCCTCATCCACCTCATTGTCTCCCGTTCCCTCTGCCCCTCTCTATGGTGACATCATGTGGCTTGATGATTGGCAGTCTTGGTTCGTGCCACCATCCATTACATCCGCGTTTCTTGCTTGCTACCATGTGACTGTCGGTGATTTGGTGACTCTAGTCCAAGACCCTGTCGAGACCTGGATCATCAACTCCGGGGCCATGTATCACATGACCGCCTCTTGTGAGGCCTTCAGTGTGCTTGGCCCCGTTGGAGATGTGTCCGGTATTCAGACGGACTCCGGACAGGTGTTACCTGTCTGCGACGTCGGTGTCATTCGTTTTCGTGGTCTTGCAGGTGATATTTTCGTGACCGACGTCATCTTCGTCCCAAGTCCTGAGCTCAGCCTTCTGTCTTTCAATGCCCTTGACCGCATGAGCATGGACATTCTGCACTCACATGACGTTGGCACTGTGTCGTTATGTCCGCCAGGTCTTGGCGTTCTGCACGCCACCGCCCGTGACATCCTGTGGTACGTACCTCGTCTGTCCTCCCCTCCCTCTGTCCCCTCTCCATCCACCCGGACAGGCCATGTCTTTGTCACCAGCACACTCTCACCGCAGCACACACGTCTCTTGCACTGCCGCCTTTGCCACGTCCACTCTACCACCGTCGACAGCATGCTCTGCACCCAGCCGGCCAAGGGCCTCGACCCGGACTCCTTCCCCTAGCCGTGCCCCACAGAGTACATTGATTGCACTCAGGGCAAGATGCACCGGTCCACCTACCCCCAGTCATTCTCGTGTGCGTCTGCCCCTCTGGACCTCGTCCATTCCGATGTCATGGGTCCTCTCCCTTTCGAGTCTGTTAGAGAGCATGGCCGCTATGTCCTCACCCTCACGGACGACTGCTCTCGCTACCGCTGGGTCTTCTGCCTTGGTAGAAGAGCGATGTCACTCTGACCATTCCGGACTCGCTTGTCCATGTGGAGCACGAGTATGGTTGGCCTCTCTGCCGCTTTCGCTCTGAGCGAAAGTGGCGGAGAGGTGGTGCCTCACGCGATTTCCACCACAAGACTTCGGCACCTTACACACCGGCCAAGAACGACATCTCTGAGCGGTGGAACCGCACCATGGCTGACGTCGTCCGTACCATGCGAGTCGAGTCAGGCCTCTCCAATGGCTTCTACTTCGAAGCCATGGCCTACATGACGTGGGTCTGGAATCGGATTTCCCACAGACCCCTTCCCCGCCAACCTACGCCGTACAAGCACTGGTGCGGTCAGCGTGTTGACCTCCGCCCGGCTCGTGTCTAGGGCTGCGTGGCCATTGTGTGACTGCCCGTCTCGCATTAGGGCAGCAAGCTCGCCCCCCGTGGGCATCCTTGCACCTTCCTCGGTGTCTCCCATCAGTCGAAGGCCTGGAACTTCTAGGATCCCTCCCGGCACTGCATCGTCGAGTCTCATGATGCCCTCTTCTTTCAGGAGCTCTTTCCTCGTGACCTCGTCCGCTCCGTCTCGTCGGTGTCCCTCCCGTTGCGAGGGGGGAGTGGTGAGTCCGTCCCCCGTCCGCTAGCCCCTCCAGGTTGGCAGCCCCAGTCACGTCCGCTGGCCCCTCTGGGCCAATGGGCCCAGACGCGTCCGACAGTCCCTCAGGGCCGGCAGCCCCAGTCGTGTCTGCTGGCCCCTCCGGGCCAACGACTCTAGACGCGTCTGACGGCCCCTCCAGGCTGACAGGCCCGGTCGCATCCGCTGGCCCCTCCGGGTCGGTAGACTCGTCCGCATCTGCTGGTCCCTCTGGGCCGGCAAACGCGTCCGCATCCACTAGTCCCTCCGGGCCGGCAGTCCTAGTCGCGTCCGCTGGTCCCTCCGGGCCGGTAGCTCCTATCGCGTCGACTAGTCCTTCCGGGCTGGCAGACCTGTCCGCGTCCGTTGGTCCCTTCATACCAGGAGCTCCGTCTACCTCCGCCAGCACCTCGGACTCGATACCATCTACTGCCCGACCGCGCTACACGTGTGGCTCAGGCGGCAGCCTCCAACCCAGGCCATCTGTGAGTGCACAGACCACCACGCCGCGCACTGTGGCACCTTGGCCCCCCGTCGCCCCACGTGTCTCTTCCAATCCTACGATAGTGAGTGGGGACCCTGGCACTAAGGCCCTTGGCTTGATCACTTCAGCCATCATTGCAGACCTCCACCCAAGCTCCACACTAGGCTACGCCATGCTCTATCAGGAGCATCGGCATGCCGTCACGGCTGCACTCACACGCATCCCACCTGAAGCTCGAGATGCACACGCCCTCACAGTTCGTTCCACGGCTATCCTGGAGGATCCAGCCACCCTACGCGAGGCTCAAGCCTCCCCCGAGGCCGCACATTGGGATGTTGCCTATGCCGACAAGCTCACTGCTATCCGAAAATACCACGTGTATGACCTTGTCAATCTCCTTCTAGGTTGGAAGGCCATCGGTGCCAAATGGGTCTTCCGACGCAAGTGGAAGCCAGAAGGGTCCTTGAACAAGTATAAGGCCTGCCTCACAGCCAAGGGGTTCGCTCAGGTCCCTGGGGTTGATTACAACCACATCTTCACCCCAGTTGGCCGATTCTCCACTAGCCGAGCGCTCTTCAGCCTGGTTGTCTGGCACAGGTAGGACCTGCATCAGATGGACGTGAGCAACACTTTCCTCCATGGCTCGCTGGAGGGTGAGGAGCTCTAAATGGTACAGCCTCCAGGCTTTGACGCCGATACTGGGAAGGTCTGGCGGCTTTGAAAGGCCCTCTATGGCCTGAAGTAGTCGCCTCAGTGCTAGAACCAGGAGATTAGTCGCACGCTCCTCCGTGGCGACCTCCTGCGCAGTACTGCCGACCCCGCACTATTCATCACCTCGCGAGGTGAGACGTTCACCGCTGTCCTGGTGTACTTCGACGATCTCCTCATTGTGTCGCCAGACGTGGCTTCCATCTTGCGCGTCAAAGACTTGCTGCACATCGTCTACCAGATGAAGGATATCGGGTCTGCCCGAGTCTTCCCCGGCATGGAGCTTGAGCATGATCGCTCCCAGGGCATCCTACACGTCTATCAGGTTGCCTATGTACAGACTTTGTCCACTCGCTTCACTGAGGACATGCCCCTCGTGCCGAGCGTGTCCTCACCCTTGTCACCCAATGGCCAGGTGAAGCTAAAGAACTCCGACCCAGCCATTGTGGAGGAGCGAGTTGATGTGACTACGTATCTGTGAGTCATCGGGTCACTGATGCTCCTGGCGACGACAACGCACCCAGACATCGCGTTCGTCGTCAACCTCATGGCTCAGTTCTCTCAGGAGCCGTGTCACCTCCACTTCAAGGCCGCGATCCGAGTACTGCGCTATGTCGTCTCGACTCCACGGTGGGGTCTCATGTTCCGCCGACAGTCGTTTGTTGTCACGGTGGACTACACCGACAGTGACTCGGCTGTCAGTCCAGACAGTAAGAGCCGCATAGGCTGGATCTTTCTGATTGGCGGCACGGCTATGTCCTAGCACAGTGGCAAGCGAGTGTGCATTGCACGCAGCACTGCTGAGGCTAAGTACGTAGCCCTTGGGTCAGGCGCACGTGAGAGCGCGTGATTGCATCGTCTGTTGTCCGAGTTGCGTCAGCCCGTCGCATCCATCACGTTGCAATGTGACATTGAGAGTGCCCTGGCCATCGCCGACAATGACAGTGTGCATCACACATGCACAAAGCACATCAATGTTGAGTATCACTATGTCCATTCCTTGTTGCATGACGGCAGTGTCAGCATTGTGTGGGTTGAGACAGCACCGCAGCTGGCTGACTTCTTGACCAAGGCACTAAAGCGCGGCTCGTTCAAGAAGGCTGTGAGTTCATTCGGCGTGCGTCCGTGAGCTGCACTTTTTGTCTTTGAGAAGATGCAAGGAAGCTTCCTAGCAACACTTCCGTTGACCAGGCGTCAGTGCCTGATCAGACGGTGACGACAGTCACAAGTCGTGCACGCAACGGTAAGGGTTTGGCTAGGGGACACAAGACAAAGTGTCTGAATGCTTCAATAGCATTTGCAGAGAGAGATGACAAATGACAGGTCCATGGCATAAGTACCTGCCGCGGCGCACGGCGGGTGTCGCATGCGGCGATGCAAGATCTGTCCTAAAACCGGCCCAAAACCATTGTTTTGGCCGTAACTTTGCGCACACATGTCAGAACGCTACGCCGTCTGAACCTAGACGTGCATAATCACAAGCCAGACGCTACGACTGGTCACATGCATGCATCCGGCATCGAACGGTGGACACACAATGCAAAAACATGCAAATCGGGCCCACGGCCAGTCCACCGATAAAATCCTGCGTGCTTCAGAAAAACTGCAAGAGGTCCCGGGTAGCATCCAGAGCTCTGGAACGGTCGTCGGTCAGCTCCAAGCTGGTAGTCCGCCACCGGATGACGCACCGGTACCACCTGGGTCCGCATCAGGGATCTGCACAAGTATGGACACGGCCGAGTGGTCACAGTAAACTGTACAGGTCGACAGGAACGTCACAAATCACAACACTCCCCCATGACCCGATGGTACGCATGTCCATACACGTGCAGCATTGAAACGAGTACAACAACGCGTGTAACGACGGAACGAATGGTCACCACAACACCCCACACTCAACCACTCTCAGCCAAGGGGCGAAGCCCGACAGAACGAATGGCCACCAGGAAATTTCCGCGTGCTAGTGCCTTCGTCAAGAAATCAGCACGCTGCATGTCAGTGCCAACCCAAATGACAAAGATCACGTGTCGCTCTACCAAGTCACGCACAAAGTGATGCTCTACTACAATGTGCTTCGTGCGAGCATGGAAGACCCCAGAGTTCTCCGCAATAGAAAGAGCACTCTGGTTGTCGCAACGAAGCACAATGGCGGTTACTGACTGACCCAACTCAAGGAACAGACGCTGCAGCCATACCGCCTCAGCAGCCCCTGCACCCAGGGCGACATACTCTGCCACTGATGAGCTACGTGCAATGCATCCCTGCTTCCCGCTACGCCAGGACACAGCGGTACCACCAAGCAGGAACACGTAACTGGTGCGAATGCGTCCGTCTGGGCTCCAGGCCCAGTCGCTGCCAGTGTAGCCATCAAGAACCACCGAACACTGCCGGCGAAAGCAGAGTCCGAGGTACACTGTGGAGACCACGTACCGCACCACTCGCACAACCGCATGAAGGGCTCTAGCACATGGAGCCTGCGAAAACTGGGCAAGGAGGTTGACGGCGAATGCGATGTCCGGACGTGTGGTAGTGGCCAGGTACATCAGAGATCCGATGAGACGAAGGTACAAGGTCACATCCACTGTCTCCCCTAGCCGTGTGGGATTGTCCACCTTTAGGGCATCCTGCCCATCGGGTGTGAGAGGTGTGGAAGCCGTGGGCACTGCACCGAGGAGATCGCTGAAGCGCTTCCCCACAACACATGCGTATCGGGCCTGGTGCAGTAGCAGAGTACGACGTCTGCGGTCTCGTACGATCTCCATGCCAAGAAACACCGCTGCAGGACCAAGGTCCTTCATCCTGTACGCAGTCTGGAGGACGACCTTGGCCTCCTTCACGGCCTCCAGTGAAGGAGACACGATCAGAAGGTCGTCGACATAGACCAGGATGGCGGTGAACCGCTCAAGCGTCCGGCAGATGAAGAGAGAGGGGTCTGCCTCGCCCTGTACATATCCCGCATGAGTCAGGGTGCCAGTGATCTCTTGGTTCCAACACCGAGGAGACTGCTTGAGGTCGTACAAGGACTTGCGCAAGCGCCAGACCTTGTCGCCGTCCTCAAAGCCGGGTGGATGAACCACGTAGATCTCCTCATCCAGAGAGCCATGGAGGAACGCATTGTTCACATCCATCTGGTGCAGTTCCCAGTCATGCTGAGCCACTACACCGAACAGAGCTCGAGCTGAGGTCATACGGCCGACAGGGGCGAAGGTGTCAGTGTAATCGATGCCCTCAATCTGAGAGTACCCCTTGACGACCAAGCGAGCCTTGTGGCGTTCCAGTGAGCCATCTGGCTTCACTTTCTTGCGAAAGACCCACTTGACCTGAATAGCCTTCCTNGAGGAACGCATTGTTCACATCCATCTGGTGTAGTTCCCAGTCATGCTGAGCCACTACACCGAACAGAGCTCGAGCTGAGGTCATACGGCCGACAGGGGCGAAGGTGTCAGTGTAATCGATGCCCTCAATCTGAGAGTACCCCTTGACGACCAAGCGAGCCTTGTGGCGTTCCAGTGAGCCATCTGGCTTCACTTTCTTTCGAAAAACCCACTTGACCTGAATAGCCTTCCTCCCAGGTGGAAGGTCAACTAGCTCGTAAACTCCGTGCTCTCGGATGGCGCGAAGCTCATCCTTGCAGGCAGCACGCCAAGCGTCAGCATCCTGTGATGAGAGAGCTTCCCTCAGTGTACCCGGGTCAGGCGCCAAAGAGGGAGAGCTCTGCGTGGCAAGAGCACATGCCTCAGTGCTAGGTCTGACGACCACAAGATCGGCTACTGCTTCACAAGCGATGTGGAACTAGCGAGTGACGAGGTCGTGCCCTACGGGACACGCTGGGTGTACCTCAATGTGCTCAGTGTGGACACTCAGGCCTAGGGCTTTTGTGCCGAGGTCACCGCTCTCGACGCTGCGAATGGAGCGCCTGGGTGCAAGGCCAGACGCTCGCTGAGCTCTGGAGTCCAATGGTCGAAGACGACCGCCAGGCTCACGGGAGTCACCTGGGCTCGAGGGGCGCACCTAAAGCTCAGGAACGGGCACAATCACAGCCGGGGAGTGTTGAGGCAAGGGAGTTGGTGATGTCGTCCTAGAGAGGCGTGTGTAATAGACACGGGACTCGATGTGGCAGTAGGGACAGGTGAGGCAGGACCACACACAGAGGCAGGGGTGCCGACGGACACAGGAGTACGCACAGGTGTAGGATCATGGGTACCGGAGGGAGGCAAGGGAACCGGGGTAGAAGCCGGTGGTGCTGGAGAGGTATCTGGGCCGACAGCGATGATCGCTGGGTCATCAAGAGCCAAAGACCGTGAAGTGGAGGGAGCTCGAACGGACACATCAGCCTGACGAGGGGTGCTCGCAGGCAAAGACTCCCCCATCCGGCGAGAAACCTCACATGTAGGGATGAGCGTGACAGATAGCGACGTAATTGACGTCAGATCACGGTAGGTGAGGGACTCAAAGAAGAGCGCATCGCGTGACTCAACAATGCGACGACGGGTAGGGTCCCAAAATTGCCATGCCTTCGATCGCGGGGAGATGCCGACGAAGGCACACAAGCGACCTCGCGGTGAGACCTTGGACCCCTGCTGGTCCTCGGTGTACCACACGGAAGCCAAGGACCCCCAGACGCGAGCGAGACGAAGGTCAGCATGATGGCCGAACCAGAGCTCATACGGTGTAACGTGGTCCGGAAGAGGACCGTGTGGGAGGCGGTTCCAGACCCAAGTCATGTAGGCAAAGCCCTCAAAAGCGAAGGACTCTGGGAGACCGCACTCAGGCCGCATAGCGCGAACCGTATCCTCCATGGTGCGGTTCCAACGCTCAGAAACACCGTTCTGCTGAGGAGTAGCAGGAGCGGAGACCTGGTGAAAAATCCCGTGCTCAGCGAAGAAGCTATCCATCTTGCCTAGAAACTCGCCGCCACGATCCGATCGGAAGGTGTGCAGCGTGTGGCGGGACTGACGCTCAGCCATCACTAGCCAGAGGCGAACCGTTAGAGCGGCGTCACTCTTCTGGCGCAGGCTGTAGACCCACCGCATTTGGGTGAAGTCATCAGTCAGAGTCAGGACGTATCGTCCCCTATTGGTCATAGACTCGACAAGAAGAGGGCCAAGAAGGTCCTAATGGACTAACTCGAGAGGGCGAAGTGCGCGAGAACGTGAGTCAGGGTAGGTGCAGCGATGCATCTACCCTGGGCACAGAAGAGGCAGTCAATCTTGGGCGGCTTCTCGAAAGAAGCCGCATCAAGACCGAGAGCGGGCTGTGTCCGAATGAGCTTCGACACAATGTCCGAGCCCACATGACACAGACGACGATGAAGCAATCACTGGTGCTCAGGAGACAGAACACCGGTGACAAAAACACGAGCTGAAGGGGAAGGGGAGCAAGGAGCAGAAGTCCGGGAAACACGATACGGGTCATCCACAACAGAGGCACACAGAACAATGCTGCGAGTGTCAATGGCAGTCAAAGTCGCAGACTCGGTTGTGTGCTCCACAGAGAGTCCCATCAGTGTGCAAGCACGTACAGAAAGCAAACTGAGCTCAAGGTCAGGCACAAAAAGCACCTCGGAGAGATACAAGGGGCCAGACGGACCATCGAAGCGCACGACCCCAACACCCTGGACTGGCAAGGACTGACCAGAGCCTGTGCGGACGGAACGAACAGACGCAACAGGGCCGAGAACAACGAAGTCACTATGATGACACATCATGTGATGAGTGGCACCTGAATCCATGATCCAAGTGCCACCGGCATCATGACTGGAGGACGTAACTGTACAACGGGCAATGGAACACTCGGCCTCAGACGGACGCTGAGCAGCAGGTGGGGAGAAACGACGAAGGGCACAAAGGTTGGACTCACGAATCCAATCTGTACAGTCAGGCCCATCATCATCACATGCCGACTGTGCCCCCCCACACGAGTCATCCCGAGCCACATGGACAGACGGACCGACAGTCTGTGAATCACTCGGCTGTGACAACACACTCGCACCTCCCTGAAAGCGGAGCGCCAGAAGGTGGCAAAGCTCGGCAATGGTGCGGTNGTCATGTGATGAGTGGCACCTGAATCGATGATCCAAGTGCCACCGGCATCACGACTGGAGGACGTCACTGTACAACGGGCAATGGAACACTCGGCCTCAGACGGACGCTGAGCAGCAGGTGGGGAGAAACGACGAAGGGCACAAAGGTTGGACTCACGAATCCAATCTGTACAGTCAGGCCCATCATCATCACATGCCGACTGTGCCCCCCCACACGAGTCATCCCGAGCCACATGGACAGACGGACCGACAGTCTGTGAATCACTCGGCTGTGACAACACACTCGCACCTCCCTGAAAGCGGAGCGCCAGAAGGTGGCAAAGCTCGGCAATGGTGCGGTCGCATGGGTCCGGATCATTGCTACTCGCCGGTGGAGAAGCAGGAAAAACTACAGTCGTGGCTGCCACGTGTCCGGAGGAAGGCGAGGCTGACGTGCTAGACGTAGATGGAGGGCGTGTGCAGCCTGGAGCCCACGAGTAATCCACGCCCAGTCGAGCGGCTGCTGGCACTCGGTGTAGCGATGGGCGCCTCCACAGTTGTAGTAGTGAACGGAACGTCCACTGCTACCACTGGAGGACGATTGTTGCTATAACTGCTGCTGACCTGGTCCCCACTTCCCCTTCTTCTTCTTCCCCTGAGCTGTTGCTGCAACACCCTGTGTCTGAGTGGGTGTGGGAGGGGCCAAAGAGGAGGAGGAAGACGAGGACGTGATGGACGATGAAGAAGGAGACTGCAGGAGGGATGATGGTGGTGATGCGACGACTGCTGCAGCAAGGGAAGTCTCCTGATGGGCCACGGCTGTCTCGCGGGCTGAAGTTACCTGGAGGAAGAGCTGATGCGCCCAAGGGAGAAGCTGCAGAGTGGCTGAGAAGGGCTCAATGATGGCGTCGTTGTACCGTGTGAAGATGTCAGTATACTCAAGGCAAACTCCGAGCATCATTGTACGGAGCGTCCATAGCTGTGTGACTCTGGAGGTCCCAAGACGCATGTAGATGCGCATGGCACGTCGCCAATAATCGGTTGTAGGCTCTCCAGGCCCCTGATGGAGAGAGTGGAAGGCACGAATGTGTGCTGCACGGGTGGCGTACGTCTCTGCGGCCAGGAGGGATAGTACCAAATCCCAACCTCCGCGTGGATCGGCGCCGGTGCCTGTGCCGGGCTCGCCAAGGAAAGGACGGAAGTCGACGACGGTCTCGCGTGGCCTGGCATAGAGGAGGCCACACATCGCCCTGGCTACTTTCAGCACTTGTGCTGGGTTTGTAGGCTGATACGGGCTGTGGTAGTAGGGCCACACGCCCTCTGAAGTAGCCGAAACCTGAAAGAGGATCTCCCCACAGTCGAAACCGTCCTCAGTGATGTACCGTGGAGGTGGTGTCTCAAAGTCCTTGGGTTGCCGCTCCGTGGGGAGGGCAACCGCAGGCCGAGGAGGACGAGAGACGGGGAAGACTCCTGGAAGGGGATAGTCACCGGAATAGTCGGGTGACGGTCGCACCCTAGGAATCCCAGGAGATCTGGTCCCTGTCTGCAGCTGACGGAGGCGCTCCTGAAGAACTCGAATCTCATGATCCGGGGAGTCGTCTGTCATGCCCGGCATGAATGGCTCATCATCCAGGAGGTCAGAAGGTGGTGGGTCAGGTCGAGCCGACTGCTGTGTAGAGAACGCGACGCCGGCAGCTCCGCCGGAAACCTGCCGTGGGACTGTGGACTGGCCACGCAGAAGCTCAGTCAGCGTACGAGTGAGTGGATCAGGTCGAGCTCCTGTAATGGGTGCCTGAGCCGACTGCTGTGTAGAGACCGCGACGCCGGCAGCTCCCCCCGAAACCTGCCGTGGGACTGTGGACTGGCTACGCAGAAGCTCAGTCAGCGTACGGATGACATCAGTCTGCTCCCGTAGTAGGCGACGCATCTCAACCTGCAGGCTCCGCAGGTCCTCAACGGCCTGCGAGCGTGGGCTAAGGACACCAGATTAGGAGGAGGAGGGATCATCTGTCGCCTTCCCCTTGTTGTCCGACGAGTCCATGTCGCCTCTCAGTATGGGTAGACAGGTCAGGTTTGTCAGATTTCAAAAGCGTCAGCGTTTCTCGAAGAGTTGAGACGCCGGAATTTTTTGACTGTCCGGCCAAAAAATTGGCTAAGTATGGTGCAGACCTCAGCAGGTGGTTGCAGACGTCAGCACGACCTGATGATGTCAGCAAGCAGAAATGCTGATGTCAGCTCAACACCCCTTTCTCCTTTTATTTTTTTTCTCTCGAGGTTCTGCACGAGCGTGCAGCCGCTCCGCGGCGGCTGCGTGGAAGCTGCGCGTAGGTTGCGCAGCAGCTTTCGCCCAGCTGCTGCTGCAGCTGTGCTATCAGCTGCAGTAGCAGCTGCGTGGCTGTGTACGCAGCAGTGACAGCAGCGGCCGCGCAATGCCGCTGTTGCTGCTGCGCGCTGCGGCTGCTACTCGCTGCCGCCGCCGCGCGCTGCTGCTGCTGCTGCTGCGCTGCTGTTGGTGCAGCTGCTGCTGCTCTGCTACTGCGACCGCGGCTGCCGCTGCTGCTGTTGCGCTGCTGTTGCTGCCGCTGCTGTTGCTCTGCTGCTGCCGCCGCTCGTTGCTGCTGCCGCGGCCGCCGTTGCGGCTGTGGGCGGCGGCTGCACTCGCTACAGCCGCCACGCGCTGCTGTGGCTGTTGCTACGGCGCTGCTACTACCGTTGCTGTTGCTGTTGCTCTGCCGCTATGCTGCTGCTGGCACAGCGGCAACGCCGCTGCTGTGGTCTCACGTGATGGGTGTGGGTTGCATTGACGGCGACCAGCTGTCTTTGACAGGCCCCAGTGAATCTGCTGCAGCGGTGACTCTCACTGCTACTGCGTCTCTGCTGCGCAGCTTCGTGAGAACTGTCTCACTGCTCTGATACCATGAGAAGATGCAAGGAAGCTTCCTAGCAATACTTCCGTTGACCAAGCGTAAGTGCCTGATCAGACGGTGACAACAGTCACAAGTCGTGCACGCAACGGCAAGGGTTTGGCTAGGGGACACAAGGCAAAGTGTCTGAATGCTTCAATAGCATTCGCAGAGAGAGATGAAAAATGACAGGTCCATGGCATAAGTACCTGCCGCGGCACACGGCGGGTGTCGCATGCGGCGGTGCAAGATCTGTCCTAAAACCGGCCCAAAACCACTATTTTGGTCGTAACTCTGCGCACACATGTCAGAACGCTACGCCGTCTGAACCTAGATGTGCAGAATCACAAGCCGGACGCTGCGACTGGTCACATGCATGCATCCGGCATCGAACGGTGGACACACAATGCAAAAACATGCAAATCGGGCCCACGGCCAGTCCACCGATAAAGTCCTGCGTGCTGCAGAAAACCTGCAAGAGGTCCCGGGTAGCGTCCAGAGCTCTAGAACGGTCGTCGGCCAGCTCCAAGCTGGTAGTCCGCCACCGGATGACGCACCGGTACCGCCTGGGTCCGCATCAGGGATCTGCATGAGTATGGACACGGCCGAGTGGTCATAATAAACTGTACAGGTCGACAGGAACGTCACAAATCACAACAGTCTTGGCCTGCGTCTCTATGTGCCCTGGGGGAGTCTGTTTGTTGAATGTGTTGCTGCCCGCCAATGTGCACTTCGCTTGTGAGTCATAGGGGGGTACTGGTTTTTCCGCATCTGTTAGTGTGCTATGTTGTGTCCTCCCGTCTTGTGTACATCGACGTGCAGATGACCCACGGTGAGACTCGACGCTGCTGGAGTGTCGTCCCGTGGAGCCGACGCACGCTGAGGCCTACACACAGTTTGCTGGAGCCTCCTCCCTACGACAATGTGCTTAGCTCCATCGGCAGGCCTCCTCGGCGGTCGGGCCGCCGGCGGTCACTACCATCGCAAATGTTGTCTGCATGCGTCCAGCGCTGGATCTGACTGTACGATTACGTCTCCAGCGTCATGCTATGCTTAAGGTCCATGTCTCATGTTGTGTGGCACTGTTTGGTACCATGGACTATCGTAGGCACTGCCTGGGTTTGGGCAGCCATAACTCTTTGTTGCTATTTTTCTAGCTGTTTCTGACTGCACGACTGCGTTCGGAGCGTCTGTATCATGGTATGGTCCAGTGTTCAGGCAAACGGACGACGCCCGTGTTGTGATGTTGTCAGTCATACACAGTTGTACAGTTGGTTGTGACCACTCGACCGTGTCCATGCTCGTGCAGATCCTTGAGGCGGACCCAGCTGGAGACGAAGTTCCCTGAGGTGGTGCTCCACCCGCTGGAGGCAGCCTGGCAGCCTACCCAGTGTTCCAGAGGGCTCCCACAGCCCACGGACTACGTTTGGAGGTCCTCAGGATTTTCTCGGTGGACAGCCCTGCCAGGCTGATTTACATGTTTGTTTTCTTACACTCTCCGGCTATTGCCGGACGTAGGCGTGTGACCAGTCGTTGTGTTTGTCTTTTTGTCGTGCATTTGTAGGATCAGACGGCGCTCCGTTTGGACGCCTGTGCGCAGAGTTATGGCCAAAACAGTGGTTTTGGGCCGGTTCAGGTTTGACAGGCACCGCCGCGTGCGCCACCCGCCGTGAGCCGCGGCGGCTATTTATGCTGTGGACCTGTCATTTGTTATCTCTCTCTGCAAATTCACAAAACTGCAGCTTCTGAGACTTGCCTTGTCTCTCTTAGCCTGACCCTTGCCGTTCTCGCACCCGCTTGCATGCTAGTGCGTTAAGCTGACAGGTCTGTGTCGCCACGTCAGCAGCAGCATTGCTAGGAAACTACAGTGAAGCTTCTCATGGTATCAGAGCAGCGAGCCAGAGCTCGCACAGCTGCGCAGCAGAGACGCAGCGTTTGCAGCAGCAGTGAGCGACAGCAGCAGCAGCCCTGAGTGGCAGCAGCAGCACAGCCCACCGCAGCAGCAACGGGTCCTGTGAAGGGGGGCCACCACCACGCAGCACTGGACGTGGCCACGACAGCCGCAGCAGCCAACACAACCGCGGAAGCAGCAGCGGCGGCGGCAAAAGGGAGTAGCTGCGGCAGCAGCAGCCGTGGCAGTGGCAGCTGCGGCAGCAGCAGCCGCAGCAGTGGCAGCTGCCGCAGCAACAGCCGCGGCCTTGGCGGCAGCTGTAACAGCCAGCAGCGGCAGCAGCAGCCGCGGCAGCAGCCAGCAGCCGCGCCAGCGGCCAGCAGCCGCGCCAGCAGCCAGCAGCGGCTGCGGCAGCAGCAGCAGCAGTCGCGGCTGCTGCAGCGGCAGCGCAGCAGCACAGCAGCAGCAGCGCAGCGCAGTAGCGGCAGCACGGCAGCAGCACAGCGCTGCCGCGGCTGCGCGGCAAGCGCAGCAGCAGCGTAGCAGCAGCGGCAGCGCAGCAGCACAGCAGCAGCGGAGCAGCGGCAGCGCGGCAGCGTAGCAGTGCAGCAGCAAAGCAGCAGCGGCAGCGCAGCAGCAGCAGCGCAGCGCAGCAGCGGCAGCGCAGCAGCAGCGCAGCACTGCCGCGGCTGCGCAGCAGCAACAGCAGCGTAGCGGTAGCTGCGCAGCGCAACAGCCGCAGCACCGCAGCAGAGCAGCAGCAGCGCAGCGCAGCAGCATCAGCAGTGGCAGCGACGACGCCCGCAGCCCACTGCTGATGTCAGCAGACCCCTGCTGACGTCAGCAGTGAGCACGCTGACGTCATCAGAGACTTAGTGAAATTTTTTGACAAAAAGTCAATTTTTGCCAGCATTTCAACTCCTCGAGAAACGCTGACGGTTCTGCGTTCGGACGACTTCCGCACCGCCTCAGCATGGAGCCGAGCAGCTCCAAGGGCAAGGAGCTGGAGGACACCGTCACGAGCGGGGGCCGCAGCCCACGCTCAAAGGCGATTGACTTCCTGCTGGTGGAGCAGTCGTCACTCCGCCAGCGCCAGGATGAGCAGTCAGCTATGCTGCGGCAGATCCGCGATGCCTTGGTCTCTCCGTCTGGGACACCGGGACATCATCCCAGGAGTGAGAGAGAGGCAACCCCATCGGCCCAGGAGTCTGCTGGTCCCACTACCGCCCCTGCGCAGAGACGAGAGTCCATGGTCGAGGAGTGGGATCAGGCGCCACCTCCCACTGGAGTGGACGCGCTTCGCCGGCTGATGGAGCAGATGAGGAGCCTGCGCATTGAGACACCGGCGCCCAGTCCGAGGGGACAGCAGCAGCAGCAGCAGCAGCAGCAGCAGACCGACCCGCGTCAGGTCACGGGTGCCGCTGGAGGAGTAGTGTTGATGCCTTTCATGCCCTTCCCATGTCCGCTCCCAGCACCACCTGAGGTCCAGCTCCCCACGGAGCGACGACCCAAGGACTTCGAGACTTCCCCGCCTCGCTACGACAGCAAAGCGGGGTTTGACTGTTGGGAGGTGCTATTTCAGGTATGGGCAGACTCAGAGGGAGTCTGGCCCTACTACCACAGCCAGTACCAGACGGCTGATCCGCTCCAGTCCCATACGGCAGCGCATGCCATGCGTGGACTGCTGTACGCAGTTCCACAAGAGACAGTGGTCGACTTCCGCCCCTTCCTGGGCGCACCTGGAACAGGAGCAGGCACAGACCCGCGCCGCGGCTGGGAGCTGGCGCTGACCCTATTTGCACCAGAGACTCACGCGACCCGGTCAGCGCGCCTTCACGAGTTCCACTCCCTTCATCAGGGATCCTCGGAGTCAGCAGATGATTATTGGCGTCGGGCCATGCGCCTGTACACTCGTCTGGGCACCGGAGGCGGCTCTCAGCTCTGGGCGCTGGACACCATCATGCTGGGAGTGCGCCCCGAGCTCACTGACACCTTCTCCCGCCTTGACCAGGACGTCCTCGCGTCCATGTCTGACACCCTGCAGCTGCTGCCCTGGGCGCAGCGGTACTTCATCCAGGTCGCGACAGCTGACGAGGCAGCCCGCGCGCATCGGCAGGGTGCCATGGCCGCAGCAGCAGTGGGAGCGACGTCCTCTACGCCTTCCACACCGTCGTCCACCTTCACTCCCACCAGCTCCACCTCTGCCTCTCCTGCTTCCTCCCCTGTTACTCCGACGGCCATTGCAGCAGCCGTGAAGGGGAAGAAGGGGAAGAAGAAGAGGGGACCGCAGCAGCCTTCCAGTGGCACCGGACGGGCGGTCCGCTGCCACAACTGCGGCGGACCTCATCGCTACACTGAGTGTCAACAGGAGCTAGACTGGGCGAGGATCACCCGCGGTCTTCAGGCAGCCCACGAGGAGCGGATCCGCACTGGAGCGGCAGCCCGTGCCGCAGCGACCTCGGGGGCAGCACCGGCGGCAGATCCTCCGCCATCCGGGGGGAATACCACGCCGGACCCGAGGGACCAGACCATCGCGGAGCTACGTGGACTGCTGGCACTTCGCTCACACGGAGGTGCGAGTGTGCTGTCACAGCCGAGTGGTCCATGGACTGACTGTCCATCTGTGTTTGTGGCATGTGGTCGTACTTGTGGGGGGGCTGCGTCGCCTGGTGAGGATGAGTCTGACAGCACAGAGTGGTTGGATGAGTCGCATCGTCGTGCGTTGTCCCGCTGTCCTGCCACACCTGCTGAGCGTCCAGCAGAGGCAGCGTGGTCCGTTGCTTGTTGTACCGTGACCACCACAGGTCGTGAGGCGAGTGGCCACTGGATCATTGACTCAGGGGCCACTCACCACATGACCTGCGACCGTACCGCCTTTGTCGTGCTTGGTCCTGTTGGGTCTGTTTGGTCAGTGCGGTCAGGTTCTGGGCAGTCACTACCTGTTCAAGGGACAGGGGTCGTACGGTTCGATGGTCCATCTGGTCCCGTGTACCTTTCTGACGTGCTTTTCGTGCCTGATCTCGAGCTCAGCCTGCTCTCTGTCCGTGCCTGCACGAGGATGGGTCTCTCTGTTCACCACTCCGTTGATGATGCCACAATCACTGCACTTGACACTTCCACGGTTGTGTTGTGTGCCTCTGTTGTGGATGACCTGTATCGCATCGTGCGCGGTTTTGCTCCTGACTCTTCCCCTTGCTCATCTGCCCGCGTCTTT
>SZWC01000368.1:222236-271466 GCA_023375785.1 Penium margaritaceum
GGAGGAGGAGGAGGAGGAGGAGGAGGAGGAGGAGGAGGAGGATGATGTGGGGGGACAAGGAGTCTGCAAGGACTCGACCGTCCACAAGAGAGTCCTGAACACATCTAGTGTTTTGGAAGCTTCGCCAACATGCGACAGCCATCCGCATGGGTTGACCATGCCAACGGGGCCTCCAACACCCACTCAGCATTCGTTCGAAGATGCAGCGCATGCGGCATGGAAGATGCCGCATGCGGTGCTGCAGGCACGGGCTGTGTGTGCGCGTTGCACCTCAGTGCGCACATGCGATGCGAAACAAACTGGACTGGGTAGTACACGTTTCTTGGACGTTCCGCAAGACGTCTGCGAACAATCTACTGCCGACACACCGTGCAGTGCCCACACCGACAGCACTGCGCAGTACTGGAGTCAGATACCGACAGCACTGCGCAGTACTGGAGTCAGATACCGACAGCACTGCGCAGTACTGGAGTCAGATACCGACAGCACTGCGCAGTACTGGAGTCAGACACCGACAGCACTGCGCAGTACTGGAGTCAGATACCGACAGCACTGCGCAGTACTGGAGTCAGATACCGACAGCACTGCGCAGTACTGGAGTCAGACACTGGGGTACACTCCATGGACAGGATCAGAGTGCATGGAGTGGTGAATGTGGGGAGTTAAAATCTTGAACATTCTCCAAAAAACTTGTAAGATTTAGCTGCACTGAGGGTGCACATGCAGCGCACACACACACACACACACACACACACACACACAGCACTGCGCAGTACTGGAGTCAGCCACTGGGCGACACTCCATGGGAAGGATCAGAGTGCGTGGAGTGGTGAATGTGGATGCAGGGACACACAGTGTACTTTGCGGAAGTGCATGTGGAACACAATCCACGCCAGAATGCACTTTTTTTTGCTTTTGTTTTTGTGTGTGCCTCTCTGGGCTGTGTGTGCGTTCCAGTCCGTAACTTTCACGTACAGGAGCTGAGAATTTTCACTCTGTTAACTTCCAGAATCTAAAATCCAGACACCGAAGCTGAAGTCTTTTAATTCAGATACCAAAGCTTAAGTTCAGAGTTCTGTAACTTCCAGATACCGAAGCTGACACATCCAATCCAGCAAACAGATGCAAGCAAGCTGCACGCGACCCACCAGGCTGGCCGCACAAACCATGCACAAACCACACACAAACCACGCACAAACCACGCACAAACCACGCACAAACCACGCACAAACCATGCACAAACCATGCACAAACCACGCGCAAACCACGCACAAACTACGCACAAACCACGCACAAAGCACAATGAACAGAGCGGTCAAGGGCTTCAGCATCGGGCTTTAGTCAAGGAAGTAAACCCTGAAGTTTTAGACGAAAGAATTTGTGCTAGGAACACCACTCGGATTCTCCTTCGACTGATGCACATCACATCGCGATGTTAATGTCCTCAGACTCTGAAAAAAACTCGACCTATGCAACAACCCTCTCACGAGGATCGTCCCCTCAGACTCGAAAGCGGCTATCCGGGCTCACTCACTCACCGGCGCTGGGGAGGATTCCGTTCTGCCACGTCAGCAGCGGCGGCTTGTTCTGCTCCATGAACTCGAACCCGCGTGGATAGTACGACCGCCGATGCATCGGATCGCCCGCCACCAGCCCCGTTGCGCCATGCGCTCCTCCGCCGCTGGCCAGTTCGATTCCCGACAGATCGTCCGCCGTAAACTCCGGATCCTCTTGCATCTCCTTTTTCGTCTTCGAGGATTTGAGCTCTTGATCTCCTGCTTCGGAATTCGCCTCTCTGTCATTCTGAAGCCCATCCATGCCACCAGCACTGGCAACGGACTGGATCCTCCACCGATCGCGGCCCTCGTGCCCTATCCGTCGCCCTCGCCTCGCAGGACAGGTAACGCCAGGGACAGAGTCCCAAGGGCCTTGAGGAGAAGCAAGCAACATGCTGTGACTACTCCTCCTGCTGCTACTGCTCCCCTGGCTGCGACAGCAGGCTGGCAGGTGGCGTGCGCGATTCCCTACGCCCATCGCGACGGTTTCCTGAAGGCCTGCGATGGGAGCACCATGGTGCGGACCACCTGACGCCATATCTCTTTCGTGGCCAATGAAGACTGGTCCCGACGTGGCAGTGGGGCTGTCCCAATGACGTGTCCCAGCGGGACACGTCAGCAAGCGGGCCGCCATTCCTGCGGCTGAGGGACGGCGGCGCAGTGGATAGGAAAGTGCAGGTCTCGTCTCCCAGCCTTCAAAGCTCAAAGCTTCTGGACAATGCCTTGGTCAAAGCTCCCGATCTCTCTCTCTCTCTCCCTCTATCAACCCTCCGCAAAGGCTTACGACTTCTCTGTCGGAGTTCCTGAAACCCCGAGGAGACAAAGGACCGCCCTCCGCGACTACCGCTTGGCACGCACGACCGCCATGACCCCCTGCCCCCTCGCTCCAAATGCGTCTCTGGAAGGACCTGAACCAGCCTCTCGCCGGCGCCGGCAGTGAGCTCGAGTGCCTCTCGACCTCGACTGTCTGGGAGAAGACAGGGCTCCGGAGATGCGCCGGCGACGCAGCGAAAGAAGCCCGAAACCGAGCTCAGCTGTGCACTGCTGCTGCTGACCCGAGTCTTCCACTCTCACGCTAGTGGCCAGCCAACGACGACAGGGCAACCTGCGACGTCGTGGAAGCTTCTAGGCGTGAGCGACGCCCTCCGCTGCGGATGCCATGAACACATGAGCAAGAGCAGGCGCACGAGCTAGAGCACGAGCATGAGTACGAGTACGAGCACGAGCAGAATAGTCGTTCCCGGACTTGCGTGAGATGGCCCGTGGCATGGACGGTAAGTCGTCTGGAGCCACGGGAAAAACAGAAGCATGGACTTGTCCTCCAACTGGCATGCCATCTGGCTTGCTGCCTGGTCAGCAATTTTGTTATGACAAGAGAGCCTGCACCTCAAGCTGCCTAATTTGATTTCCCACGTCGATGACTCCGGTCCGTACTGAGCTATGTTGAATGGACCCCGGAGAGGCTGACCAGAAATGGATTATTATAATAGATTCTTGAAATGATTTTGTGCATTATTTAGTAGAATTCTGCAAACATTCCTCTTTATGACCATTTTTATCCAGGTTTTGCGCAAATTTCCCATTGTGATTCCGTGAAATAAATATTTCTATGATTCATTCTTCTATATGAAAAAAACATTTATGATGGGCAGGTCGCTTTCCACCACGGGCATAGTTTGCATTTACATCTCAAACGGTGAAAGTGTCGATTCCCCCTTGTTTTGTCACCCGTGACCCTCATATACCCCTCCGTCAGAACAATAAACCTCATTCACCCCTCCGTCGGAACAATAAGCCTCATCTACCCCTTCGTCGGAAAAATAAGCCCATTCGCCCCTTTCCGGCAACAATAATCCTTACGTTCGAAATACTTAGGTGTCCATGGTTTCGGTCGATAGATCAGTGTTGTCCGTACTAAAAAACAATATGACAGCGGTGCCCATGTTTTCGAATGTGCGACCGAAATCAGAATTCGACTTTGCTCTCAAGGTTGAACGTCGCCGACTTTGAGGGCGAAATCGGCAACTTCTGACACCGGCCTCACGCATGTCAGAAGTCACCATGTTGCGAGTTTTTGAGTTTGCAACTGCGAACTCCAAAACTCGCGACAGGGTGCGCCGCATCTTGCAACCTCCCCCTCCAATACCCGACATCAGAAAATGCGCGGAAGCTTCCTAGCGATATTGCCGCTGACTAGGCGTCAGTGCCTGGACAGACGATGATGACAATCACAAGTCGTGCACACAACGGCAAAGGTCTGGCTAGGCAACACGAGGCAAAGTGTCAGAATGCATTTGCAGAGAGAGATGACAAATGACAGGTCCATGGCATAAGTACATGCCACGGCACACGGCGGGTGTCGCATGTGGGAGTGCAAGATCTGTCCTAAAACCGGCCCAAAACCACTGTTTTGGCCGTAACTCAGCGTAGACAAGTCAGAATGCTACGCCGTCTGAACCTAGGCGTGCAAAATCTCAAGCCGAACGCTACGACTGGTCACATGCATGTTGGTTATAGTTGTGACACACGCAAGTGCCCTCTTGTCTCCACTCACACACCCACATCATCACTGCAGGTGACTAAGCTGGATTGAGGCTCTCCGGTGCAAAACTGTGACACATCATGAGTCACACAGTGGTGGTGCCACCATCAAGTTATCAGTCGGTGGCCACAGCACCAACCTCGTCACAAGCCTTAGTTTAGTGATGACTTTGCAAACCAAAATGGAGAATACATTTTGTAGGATTGCATGCGTGTGGATTGGTTGAAGCTTCACACACTTGCATGATCCTAAAGTGGTGAACCAGGTTGCTGATCCCTCGGGACCACACGTCAGGTTGTACCGGCGTGTGAGAAATCGCCTAGAGCTCGATCGCTCCAAGGGCAGGTTCGATCCCTGGGTGGCGTCCGGGCCCCACGTCGAGTGCCTCGCGTGGGTGGCCTGGTCAATTGGCACTTACCACCTCGCTGACTTGCTACTCATACACTTGGCTTCCGTTTAACTTCCGTGTGTTCAAGTGAGCTTGTCCCGATTCATGGTGTCGCCTCGTCGCACACTCGCTTGCTTACTTGTGTGCTAGCTCAGTAGCTGCTGCTACCTACTGGTATCAGAGCAAGGAGGACCCTCTCCTCCTCGCGACAGTCCTGAGACCTCGTCGGGCCACATTAGTGAGGCGGGTGATCCCGCGCAAGCAACACACTTGATACTATGACAAGCCATAGCCACTGCACCCAGCAGACGCAGTCATTACACCCACTTGTGTGTGGTGCATTCATCTCGTGCAAAGGACCGGCGCATTCTCGCTGCCAACTCCTCGCACCCTGCCGAGCTTCGGCCTCTACATCGTCTCGTGCGAAGGAACAGCAAATTCTCGCTGCCAACTCCTCGCACCCTGCCGAGCTTCGGCCTCTGCACCTTCTCGTGCAGAGGACCGGCACATTCTCGCTGCCAGCTCCTCGCACCCCGCCAAGCTTCGGCCTCTGCACCTTCGCTGCTGTACCTTGCCGAATTTCGGCTCCAACACGCACACCGGTGCCGTCACGTGGTGGCACCGGCCTCCGCACCTGTCTTTCACCGGCGGCTCGTGCACTCCTTGGACCAGCTGTTTCAGTCCTGCTGCAGCCGCACCTGTACATTCTCCGCAGCTGCATACTTAACTTCCGTTGCTCACGGGGTACCTCTCTAGTGTGTGGACCAGCACACCTCCGCTGCCACACCCATGCACTCCGCCGAGTTTCGGCCCCGGCACACACATAGGTGCCGCAACTTGGTAGCACCTACCGCCGTACCTGTCTTCCACCGGCTCCCAGTGCACCCCTTAGCACCTTAGGCTGCCCTCCGGGCAGCCAAGTGCTCAGCGCACTGGCGTCTCCTCCTGAAGCCGAGCCGACCCCCACGTCTCCCAAAACCTCACGTGAGTGCACCCGCATCGACGAAGAGCTCGCGTATTACGAGGAGCGAGCGGAGAGGGAGGTGTGGTCGAGAGTGCATCGCAGCAGTCCGGGCTACCACCCCGGCGAGGAGTTTGACCCTGCCGACTTCTACAGGAGGACAGACGCTCGGGACTACACATCCTACTGTCAGTCCGCCGCCGACGATTCCCCGACGGCGCAGAACAAACCAGCAACGACACCATCTCGTGACCAAAGGACTCTTCACTCACCGGTAAGCCCAGCCGTTGTCCATAGGACACGCCACCGACGTCTACGGTGTGCACCTTGTGGCGCTGCGCCGGTCTCCGCGGCCGCAGCATCAGCGGCATCTACCCCTCACCATGTCACCTCTTCAGCCGCATCAGCCGCAGAGTCACCGTCTTCATCATGTCCTGACACTCTGACTACACTGCATGCTACACTTGTGTCGAGTGCTACTGTTGCGTCTACTTTTGCAGCCACTGCACGTGCCACACGTGCAGAGCCAGCACTGCGGCTGGCAGAGCTGTTGAGACCTACACCGTAGCTGCTGTTGATCAGGGACCCTTGGCAGCTGCTGCTGTCAACGTAGTGACCCAGATTGCTGTTGCAGCAGACGCAGTTGCTTCGGCAGCAGCGACAGTGGCAACAGTGCTATCCAGTGCTATTGACTCCATCAACACCTCCACGTTGCAGGCATCATCTTTTCCCTCCTCATCATCTTTAATGACTCGGCACATTCGACTGTTGATCTCGTCTGCAGCAGCCATCTCCATGCTGTCAGCTGCAGTGTTGACTGGAGTGGCCTGCCTCATCGTCTGTGCATCAGCTGCTGTTGCAATTGTAGCCTCCTCTGTTGCAGCAGCTCTTCTACCATTGTTCTCACTACGCCGCTGTGCTTGGTGAGCTTGGTCTCTTCTTCTCCTCCTGCCATCTCTGCGTTGGTGTGTTTGTGCGACCAGGTTGTTGCCTTGCAGCGGACCACCAACACACCTATCGCACGTTTTCCACGCCCACTGGGGCTGGGGAAACTCTGCCGAAATTTTCTCCTTTCTGCAGAGTCGCGTCACTGGCAACATGCCAGTTGAAGACAATCAATACGCAGCCTTGCAGGCTAAGTTGCAGCGTGAGCGTACTGCCCTCCAGGCTGCGCTCACTGCTTAGCGTGCTACGGAGGGAAAACTGTGTGCTGAGCAGGCTGACCAAGAAACCTTCGCGGATCACATTGCTGATTTGGTTCTTAACCGCCTCCAACCCACCTTGCGTGGCACACCGTCCGCTGGCATTGCTGCAACATTCTCCACTTCACCCGCTTCCGCATCCACTTCTGATCCTCTTACAGTCGCCGTAGTCGCCGGCGCAGCCGCAGCCAAAGCACTTGTTCCATCATTGCCGTGCAAGCCTGACTTCGACTCAAACCCACCTCACTTCACCTCTAACCTTACCTTCCATTCTTGGGAGGTTCGGTTCAGTGCCTGGGCGCAGGGGGAGTAGCTATGGGAATACTACCATGAGCCCAACCCCTCTACTAACCCGCCCTTTGTGCCTGTTGAATCTGCATCTGCCCACGTTGTCCGTGCCCTCATTTGTGGCGGGCCCGATGATCTCACAGATGAGATCGGGTCCAACAACACGGACACTGCGCGTCGCACCCCTGCTGACCCGATTGGTGCCTACGCACTGATCAAGCGACGCACGACATTGACTAGCCATGCTGCTCAGAGCGTGCTTACTGTCCAGTTCAACACGCTCTCCATGTGTGCTTACGAGACTGCTGACGCACACTAGGCTCGTAGTCTGCGACTGCTGCGCGACCTTGGTAAGGCCGCCCCTGGACAACGTCCTGTTGTTCTTTCTATCATCAATGGCCTCATCCCCGAACTTAGTGACATATTCAGGGAGGTGAAGGCAACCGAGCTTGAGCGTCTGGCTGCCATCCCCGTCCCAGCAGACACACCTCCCGGCATTGGTGCCTTGTGGGAGTTCACCTCCCAACATCTGACAGACTGGTGGAGCTGGCTGTAGAACAAACGCATTCACCGTACCGCCGTTGCAGTAGCTGCCACCGCCATCTCTTCTTCCTCCTCCTCTGCTCCTGCGTCATTGTCCGCCACTTCCACCACGACAGCCACGTCTCTTGCTTCACAAGGGGGTGGATGGGGTGGAGGAGGTGACACGGGCAAGGGCCGAGGGGTGCCTCAGAGGGTGGTGGTCACGGCAGAGGTGGCAAGGGTCGTGGCTCTGATGGTGCTGCATCTTCATCTCACTCCTCCAGCACTGTCACATGCTGGAACTGCGATGCCACTGGTCATGCGGCACCCATGTGCCCCGCGCCAACTGATGATGCCTGCCTTGCCTCAGCCATGCACGCACATTGGGACCACTCCACTGGGTCAGGAGGAGGCTCCGCTCGCTCCTCCACCTCCACAGTGACCACTGCACCCACTTCGTCCTCCTCCTCGACAACTGCTGCCTACAGTACTGCCCTGACTCCACTGACTCCACCCACTCTTTTGGGGTGACCTCCTGGGCTTGGCGGTCCAGTCTACTTTGGGCCACCATCCGGGTTCTACTCTCCTCCACAGTGGGTGTCGTCCACCTACCCATCTCAACGCCCCTCCTCTGGCGTTGTCATCACTGGCCTGTCAAACGACGCCGGCCAGCTGGATTCCGCCCTCTCTCATGCCATTCACCAGCGACACCTCTGTGATCAGGGAGGTGAGAGTGTGCGTTCATCATTGGGGGCGCTTGCGTGTGATGGTGATTCTTCTCTCCATGGTCAGTCACCTGGTCATGTTCAGGGTTGTTACCCAGTCGATGTCCCGTGGATTGAACAGTGGCAGCCTCACAGTTTACCTCGTTGTCTTGCTGCATGCGGTCAGTGCCTTCTTCCTTGCTCTGCCATCGCCGCTGTGAGTCGTGATCCTGAGTCTGTCCATGTGACGGGTGGCTTCTGGATACTTGATTTAGAGGCCACTCACCACATGATCTCTTGTCATTCCTTGTTTGTTTCTCTGGGTCCCGTTGGCTCTGTCTGCTTTGTCCGCACTGGCAGTGGTCAGCTCTTACCTGTACAGGGCGTTGGTGTTGTCCGCTTTGTTGGCCCTGGGGGGGGAGCTCTTTCTGTCCGATGTTTTGTACGTGCCCGCTCTTGAGCTCAGTCTGCTGTCTGTCACGACTCTCGACGAGCAGGGCATGGATTTCTCCTCCATTCGTGGCAGTGCATCTATGTTACATCGCACCACCGGCCGTGTCCTGCTGCGCGGCACTCGCTGTGATCGCCTGTATCGTGTGCCATCATTTGCACCCCAGCCAGACACGACTGCACTTGTTCACGTGGTACGCTCTCTCACTCTGGCACATGCACAGTTGCTTCATCATCGTCTTTGTCACATTCACACTGCTGCAGTTGACAGCTTGCTCCGGGACAAGCCCGCTCATAGCCTTGACGCCGACACGTTTTCTGCTCCTTGTCCCACTGACTGTCTTGACTGTGCCCAGGGCAAAATGCACCGTTCCCCCTTTTCCACCTCTGAGTCTCGCACGTCTCACCCTCTTGACCTCTTGCATGCGGAAGTCATGGGACCCCTCGCCCATGACGCCCTTGGGGGGGTTGGCCGCTATGTACTGTGTCTCACCGATGACTTCTCTCACATGCGCTAGGTCTTTGCCCTTCAGCAAAAAAGTGATGTCTGCCCCACGCTTGAGTCCTGGTTGCCTCAGGCCGAACTAGCCTATTGTTGTCATCTGAAAGTCTTTCGTTGTGACCGTGGTGGGGAATTCATGGGTCCTACAACCCGTTTTTTGACGTCTCATGGGGTGTGTATGGAACCTTCGGCTCCATACACACCCCAGCAAAACTGCGTATCTGAACGCTGGAACCGTACCCTTGCTGACGGTGTGCACACTCTCCTTAGTGAGTCTTCTCTCTCCCACGTCTTTACTTTCGAGGCCATGTCCTACATGACCTGGGTATGGAACCGAGTTCCTCACGGTCCACTCCCTCGTCACGTTAGCCCCTTTGAGCGCTGGTACGGCCGTCGTGTTGACCTCCACCTCACTCGTGTTTGGGATTGTGTCGCTGCCGACTGGCTGCTAGAAGATGTCCGTGACGGCAAACTAAGCCCTCGTGCTCACCTTTGCACTTTCCTTGGTCTGTGGGCCATGTCGAAACCATGACGCTTTTGGGACTCGGACCGCTCTCGCGTGGTTGAATCCCGTGATGCCCTGTTCTTCAAGGATGTCTTTCCTCGTGACCTGTCACATTTCCCTCCTCCTTCCTCTCTCTCCTCGCTACGTCGGCTTGGGGGGGGGGGTGTCTATTCCAGCCTCCGATCTCCGAGCATCCTCCTCTCCCTCTCACACGGCACTCCCTGCTGTTCCCACCGCAGACAGTTAAAACGAGGACTCCTCCTCGGAGGAGTCCTCGTCCCCTTCTAAGTCTGCTGATTCTGTGTCGTCTCAGCTGTCCGCTGGCGGTCCCGAATCCTCCCACTCGGGACGGCCTCTCACGCAGTCCCCTATCCATTCCACTCCCGCCTTGACTCCTAAGTCAGAGCCTTCACCGGTGGTTGACGCCATCGACGGTTAAGCACCCCAGACTGCGATTCCCGGGCCTGAGCCCTACACTCGTGGGGGGAGACTGTGTGCTCTCCCCTCTTCTCACTCAGTTCAGCCCTCACAGTCCTCCTGTGGGCGCTCACACTCCTCTGGGATGCCTACTGAGCCTATCTCTGAGTCCACTCAGCGGGTCACGCGCTCCAGCGCCTCGTCCTCCACAGCTGGTTCCTCGTTGCGACCCACCGGCCTTGATGCTCTTGGCCTGTCTGTGAGCATTATGCATCCCAACTCAGCAGTCGGCTATGCTCTCGTTGCCCATGAGTTCCATAGTGCTCTTGAGTCCTCCGTCGCCGGGTACATCGCCGAATGCTTTGCGGCCTCTGGCCTGCCCACTCTCCCTCCTGAGCTGACCACTGTTCGCCAGGCTCGCGAGGCAGCTGATGCTGACCTTTGGGAGAAGGCCATGCAGGAGGAGCTCATGGCCCTCAAGGAGCATGGGGTCTTTGAGCTCGTGGACCTCCTCATAGGCCGCAAGGCAGTCTCTGCTCAATGGGTGTTTCGGCGCAAGCTGAAGCCCGATTGGAGAGTCGACCGGTGCAAGGTTCGTCTCACCGTTGAGGGTTCTCCTAGATCCTTGGGATTGACTTTGACGAGACCTTTGCACCGGTCGGGAGGTATACCACTGCTCGAGCACTATTGAGTCTCGTCGCCCAGCACGACTGGGAACTGGAGCAGATGGACGTTAACAATGCTTTCCTACATGGGAAGCTTGACGAGGAAATCTACATGGTCCAACCACCGGGATTCACCGATGGCACAAACAAGGTCTGGCGACTGCGCAAGGCCCTCTACGAGCTCAAGCAGTCACCATGTTGTTGGAACATGGAGATCTCCTCCACCCTTGAGTGTGGAGGTTACCGCCGCAGCACGGTCGATCCCACACTCTTCTTGAGTGCCCCCTCAGAGCCATTTGTGGTCGTCCTTGTCTACGTCGATGATCTACTCATTGCCTCACCCAGTCTCACAGCTGTCCAGTCAGTGAACAACTTGCTGCAATCTGCGTACAAAATGAAGGACATGGGTCCTGCGCAGGTGTTCCTGGGTGTGGAGCTTGAGTGCGATCGCCAGCGTCGCACCCTGCACGTACACCAGGCGGCGTACATCCGCACACTGGGGGAGCGCTTTGCACCCCTACTTGCTGACATCCCCACCGCATCCACACCAATGACTCCAGCAGGTCAACATCTGCTGAAGTCACTCAATTCAGCACAACTGGGGGAGATTGTTGATGTCACCGACTATCTCAGTGTGGTCGGCTCCCTCATGTACCTCGCTACCACCACTCGGGCTGACGTGGCCTTCTCGGTCAACTTTCTTGCCCAGTTCTCCCAACAGCCTCGCCAGAAACATCTCGAGGCAGCACTGCGCGTGGTCTGCTACGCACTGTCCACCGCACGGTTGGGATTGTGCTATGCACTGCCCTCTGTGGTGGTAGACGGATACACGGACAGTGACTGGGCACATGACACGGATGCCCCCAGTCGCACTGGCTATACTTTTCTTGTCGGTGGGACTGTTGTTTATTGGAAAAGTGGTAAACAGGGCTGTGTTGCTCGAAGCTCCAATGAGGCTGAGTACGTGGCACTCGGTGCAGGTACGTGTGAGAGTGTATGGTTGTCCCGTCTGTTGCAACAACTGCGTGTTCCCATCCGCTGCATCACTCTTCGTTGTGACAACCAGAGTGCAAAGGAAATCATCGAGCACGATGGGATGCATCATTCTCGCACAAAGCACATCAACATTGAGCATCATTTTGTGCGTGAGCGCATTGCTGCTGGAGAAGTTCAGGTGGTCTGGGTCGATACTCGTCAGTAGCGTGCAGACTTTCTTACCAAAGCTCTCAGTAGTGGCATGTTCAAAGCGGTTGTGCATGCTGTTGGTCTGCTATGCTCACGTGACGTCCCTCGTTGACGTGCGTCGTGTACATCTCGTTGTCTTGTGACGTGTCCTATCTCTGTGTGTGTGTGTAGACTGTTCTTCTGTGGGTCATGGGGGAGTGTTGGTTATATTTGTGACACATGCAACTGCCCTCTTGTCTCCACTCACACACCCACATCATCACTGTAGGTGATTAAGCTGGACTGAGGCTCTCCGGTTCAAAACTGTGACACATCATGAGACACACAGTGGTGGTGCCACCATCAAGCTATCAGTCGGTGGCCACAGCACCAACCTCGTCACAAGCCTTAGTTCAGTGATGACTTTGCAAACCAAAATGGAGAATACATTTTGTATGTGCATGCGTGTGGTTTGGTTGAAGCTTCACACACTTGCATGCTCCTAGAGTGGTGAACCAGGTTGCTGATCCCTCGGGACCACACGTCAGGTTGTACTATCGTGTGAGAAATCGCCTGGAGCTCAATCACTCCAGGGGTAGGATCGATCCCTGGTGGCGTCCGGGTCCCACGTCGAGTGCCTCGCGTGGGTGGCCCGGTCAACTGGCACTTACCACCTCGCTCACTTGATACTCATACACTTGGCTTACGTTTAACTTCTATGTGTTCAAGTGAGCTTGTCCCGATTCATGGTGTCGCCTCATCGCACACTCGCTTGCTTACTTGTGTGCTAGCTCAGTAGCTGTTGCTACCTACAATGCATGCATCCGGCAACAAACGGTGGACACACAATGCAAAAACATGCATATCGGGCCCATGGCCAGTCCACCGATAAAATCCTACAAGCTGCAGAAAAACTATAGAAGGTCCCAGACAACATCCAGGACTCTGGGGTGACCGTCGATCAGCTCCGAGCAGGTAGTCCACCACCAGACGACGCCCTGGTGCCACATGGATCCAAATTAGGGATTTGCACGAGCATGGACACTGCTGAGTGGTCACAGTAAACTGTATAGATCGACAAGAAAGTTACAAATCACAACACTCCCCCATGACCCGATGGTACGCAAGTTCATACAAGTGCAGCACTGAAACGAGTGCAAGGACGAGTGCAGAAACAGTCATGACACAGGCATAGACACACCTAGCACTCAACCACTCTCAGGCAAGGGGCGAAGCCCAATTGAACGAATGGCCTCCAGAAACTTCCCGCATGCCAGTGCCTTTGTCAATAAGTCAGCACGCTGCATGTGAGTACCGACCCATATGACGGAGATCACGTGTTGCTCCACCAGATCACGCACAAAGTGATTCTCAACCGCAATGTGCTTTGTGCGAGCATGAAAAAAACCAGATTTATCCGCAAGGGCAAGAGCACTCTGGTTGGCACAGCAAAGCACAATGGCGGGCACTGAGTGACCCAGCTCAAGGAACAAGCGCTGCAACCACACTGTCACAGCAGCCCCTACATCGAGAGCAACATACTCTGCCTCCGATGAGCTACATGCAATGTAGTCCTGCTTCCCACTACGCCAAGACACAGCGGTACCACCGAGCAGGAACACGCAACCGGTGCGACTGCGTCCATCTGGACTCCAGGCCCAGTCGCTGTCGATATAGTCGTCAAGAACCACTGAGCAATGCCGGCAAAAGCAGAGTCTGAGGTACGGCGTGGAAACCACGTACAGCACCACTCGCACAGCCGCCTGGAGGGCTTTAGCACGTGGAGCCTGCGACAACTGTGCAAGGAGGTTGACAGCAAAAGCAATGTCGGGGCGTGTGGTAGTGGCCAGGTACATCAGAGATCCGATGAGGCGAAGGTACAAGGTCACATCCACTGTCTCCCCTTGCTGTGTGGGATCATCCACCTCCAAGGCATCCTGCCCATCAGGTGTGAGAGGTGTGGAGACTGTGGGCACTACGCCAAGGAGGTCACTAAAGCGCTCCCCAACAATGCATGCGTATCGGGCGTGATATAATATAAGTGTCCGGTGTCTGCAGTTCCGTACGATCTCCATGCCAAGAGACACTGTTGCAGGACCAAGATCCTTCATCCTATAGACACTTTGGAGGACCGCCTTGGCCTCCTTCACGACCTCCATGGAGGGAGACGCGATCAGGAGGTCGTCCACATAGACCAAGATGGCGGTGAACCGCTCAGGCGCCTGTCGGATGAAGAGAGAGGGATCTGCCTCGCTTTGTACATATCTCGCATGAGTCAAAGTGCCTCTGAACTCTTGGTTCTAGCACCAAGGAGACTGCTTGAGTTCGTACAAGGACTTACGCAAGCGCCTGGCCTTGTTACCGTCCTCAAAGCCTGGTGGCTGGGCCACGTAGATCTCCTCATCCAGAGAGCCATGGAGGAACACATTGTTCACATCAATCTGGTGTAGTTCCCAGTCATGCTGATACACCACATTAAACAGAGCGCGAGATGAGGTCATGCGACCGACAGGGACAAAGGTGTCAGTGTAATCAATGCCCTTGATCTAAGAGTACCCCTTGACAACCAAGCGAGCCTTGTGGCGTTCTAGTGAGCCATCCGGCTTCACCTTCTTGCGAAAGACCCACTTGACTTGAATCGCCTTCCTCCCGGGTGGATGGTTGACTAGCTCGTAAACTCCGTGCTCTTGGATGGCACGATGCTCATCCTCGCAGGAAGTACGCCAGGCGTTGGCATCCTCTATTAAGAGGGCATCACTCAGTGTGCCCAGATCAGGCGCCAACGAGGGAAAGCTCTAAGTGGCGAGTGCACATGCCTCAGAAGTGGGCCTGACGACCATAAAGTTAGCTGCTGCATCACAAGCGGTACGAAACTCGCGAGTGACCAGATCGTGCCCTATAGGACACGCTGGATGTACCTCTGTGTGATTTGTACGGACACTTAGGCCGAGGGCCTTTGTGTCGGGATCACCACTCGCAACTCTATGAGTGGCGAGCATGGGTACGGGACCTGACACTCGCTTGGCTGCGGAGCTCAACGGTCAAAGACGACCACAGGGCTCACACTAGTAGCCTGGGCTCAAAATGCTCACCGCAGGCTCAGAGACAAGCACGACCACATCCGGTGACGACTGAGGCACAGGGAAAGGTGATGCAGTGGGAGGAGAGGCTGGTGAGCTGATGGGAGACGCAGGACTAAGTGTTGCAGTAGGACCACCCACAGAGACAGGAGTACTAGTGGACAGAGGGACAACATCATTGGTGTCTGTGGGGTGCGAGGGCGCAAGAGAGGAGACAGGCTGGGCAAGAGAGGTCTCTGGGCTGACAGCGATGATTGCCGGGTCATCAAGAGTCAGAGACCGAGAAGTGGAGGGGGCTCAAACGGACACATCAGCCGGACGAGAGGTGCTCGGAGGCTTAGACTCCCCCGTCAAGAAGCCTCACACGTAGGAACGTGTGTGACAGACATCAACACAATTGAGGTCAGGTCGTGGTAGGTGAGAGACTCAAAGAAGAGCGCATCGTAGGGTTGATGTAACGGGCCGTGTCTCCAGTCCCTGCTCTGGGTCGTTGATGACGATTGCCCCTCAGTCTCGCAAAGGGGGTAAACCCCTGACGCGGACTGAGAACGCCATTCTGCGAACTCCGACGACGACTTCAGAGCAGGAGCTGGAGACACGGCCCGTTACAGTTGAACAACACGACAACGNACAGACATCAACACAATTGAGGTCAGGTCGTGGTAGGTGAGAGACTCAAAGAAGAGCGCATCGTAGGGTTGATGTAACGGGCCGTGTCTCCAGTCCCTGCTCTGGGTCGTTGATGACGATTGCCCCTCAGTCTCGCAAAGGGGGTAAACCCCTGACGCGGACTGAGAACGCCATTCTGCGAACTCCGACGACGACTTCAGAGCAGGAGCTGGAGACACGGCCCGTTACAGTTGAACAACACGACAACGGGTGGGGACCCAAAAACGCCAAGCCTTTGACCGCGAGGAGATGTCGATGAAGGCACATAAGCGACCCCGTGGAGAGACCCTGGACCCCTGCTGATCCTTGGTGTACCACACAGAAGCCACTGAGTCCCAAAAACGAGCAAGACGCGGATCGGCACGGTGGCCAAACCAGAGCTCATACAGTGTAACGTGGTCCGGAAGAGGACCGTGTGGTAGGCGGTTCTAGACCCATGTCATGTAGGCGAATCCTTCGATGGTGAAGGATTTTGGAGACCGCACTCAGAACGCATAGCATGAACCGCATCCTCCAGGGTGCGGTTCCAACGCTCGGAGACATCGTTCTGTTGAGGAGAGGCAAGAGTCGAGACCTGGTGAAAAATCCCACGCTCGGCAAAGAAACTTTCCATCTCACCAAGAAACTCGCCGCCGCGGTCTGAGCGGAAGGTATGCAGGGAGTGGCAAGACTGAATCTCATCCATCACTAGCTAGAGATGAACCGCTAGAGCGGCATCACTCTTCTGGCGTAGGCAATAGACCCACCGCATCCGGGTGAAGTCCTCGGTCAAGTTCAGGACGTATCGGCTCCGATCGGAAAAGGACTCGACAGGGAGAGGACCGAGAAGGTCCAAAAGGACCATCTTGAGAGGACGAAGGGCTCCAGAACGGGAGTCAGGATAGGTGTAGCGATGCATCTTACCCTGAGCGCAGAACAGACAATCGGTCTTGGACGGCATCTCGAAAGAGGCCGCGTCAAGACCGAGTGCGGGCTGTATTTGAATGAGCTTTGACACAGTGTCGGAGCCCACTTGACACGTCGATGCAACAGGCGCTGGTGCTCAGCAGAATCGACACCGGTGACAAACACACAAGCAGGAGGGGAAAGGGAGCAAGGAGAAGAAGAGATCCAAGGAGCACGATACAAATAATCTACAATAGAGGCACGAAGAACAACGATGCGAGTATCAAGAGCAGTCACTGTCGCAGAGTCTTCAGTATGCCCCACAGAAAGTCCCATCAGAGTGCAGGCATGCACAGAGAGCAAGTTGAGCTCAAGGTCAGGCACAAAAAAACATGTCGAAAGATACAAGGGGCCAGACAGACCATCGAAGCACAAAACCCCAACACCCTGAACTGGCAAGGACTGACCAGAGCCTGTGCAAACGGAACAAACAGAAACCACAGGACCGAGGACAACAAAGTCACTACGACGACAGGTCATGTGGTGAGTGGTACAGGAGTCGATGATCCAAGTACCACCTGAATGATGACTGGAGGACGTCACTGTGCAACAGACAATGGAACACTCGGCTGCACACGGGCACTCGGCAACAAAGGAGGGAGAATGATGAAGGGCAGATAGGTGAGATGCAGAAATCCTATCTGTACTGTCAGGCCCATCATCATCACATGCTAGTTGTGCTCCCCCACACGAGTCATCATGAGATACAAGAACAGACAAAATGACAGTCTGTGAACCACCCGGCTTTGACAACACACTCGCACCTCCCTGGGAGCAAAGCCCTAGGAGCTGATGGAGCTCGACGATGGTGCCGTCACGGGGGTCTGGGTCTTCGCTACTTGCCCGTGAGGAAGTGGGAACTGCTACAATCATAGTCGTCGCGCGACCAGAGGCTTTGCTGCTTGACACAGACCGTTGTGCGTGTGCATCCTTAAGACCGCGAGTGATCCGCGCCCAATCGAGCGGCTGCTGGTACTTGGTGTAGCGGTGAGAGCCTCCACCGTTATAGCACTGAAAAATATGTCCACTGCTACCGCCTGATGACTGCTGCTGGCCCAAACCACGCTTCTTTTTTCCCTTCTTACCCTGTGCTACTGCTGCCACACCCTGCACTGTGTCGGGGTAGCCGGGATGGAAGGGGAAGAGGAGGGCGTTCCAGAGGATGGAGAAGGGAACTACGAGAGAGGCGTCGGTGGTAACGCGATCACCGGTATAGCAAGTGAACTCTCCTGATGGGTGATGGCTGTCTCACGGGCGGAAGTCACCTGGACGAAAAGCTGATGCGCCCAAGGAAGAATCTGAAGGGAGGTGGAGAAAGGCTTGAGCGCGGCGTGACTGTACCCCAAGAAGATGTCGACATGCTCAAGACGGACCCTGATCATGAGTGTCCAAAGCCCCCACAGAGGTGTACCTCCTCAGGTCGCAAGGCGCGTGTAGATGCATATGGCGCGACGCCAGTAAGTGGTTGTGGGCTCGGCAGGTCCCTCACGAAGGGAGTGGAAGGTGCGGATGTGAGCCGTACGGGTGGCATGCGTCTCTGCACCAAGCAGGGACAATGCCAGCTCCCAACCCCGACGTGGGTTAGCACCTGCGCCTGTGCCAGCCCCTCCAAGGAAGGGGCGGAATTCCACGACAATCTCACGATGCATGGCATAAAGGAGTCCGCGCATCGCCCGAGCCGCTGTCAGTGCCTGAGAACGGTCTGTAATCTGGTAATGACTGTGGTAGTAGGGCCAAACCCCCTCTGAAGTGGCCGAGACCTAGAAAAGGGTCTCCCAACAGTCAAAGAAGTCCTCGCTGACATATCCTGGGGGCTGTGTCTCGAAGTCCTTAGGTTGCCGCTCTATAGGGAGAGCAACCACAAGATGGGAAAGACAAGGGATGGAGAAGACACCGGGATGAGGAAAGTCGTCGAGGTAGGGCTCATGCGAGGATTGGATCTCCGGGAACTGGGAACCAGACCGCGTCTGCAGCTGGCGGAGACGCTCCTGAAGTACACGAATCTCCCTCTCGAGACTGTCATCCTCCATGCCTGGCATGTCAAGGTCCTCCTCCAAAGGATCAAGAAGTGGCGGGTCCTATCCTGCTACTCTCCTCGGAGTAGATGCTGACTGTTGTGTAGAAGGTGTGACACCGCCAGTCCCCCTGGAGGTCTGTTGTGGGGTCGTGGACTGTCTCCGAAGAGGATCAGTGAGCGTGTAGATGGCGTCGGTTTGCTTCTGTTGTAGGCAACGTATCTCATCCTGTTGACTCCGCAGGTCCTCAATAGCCTGTGAGCATAGGCTCAGAACCCTTGAGGAGGAGGAGGGATCAGGTGGTCCTTTGTCATTGTCACCGGTCGGAGTCATGTCAACGCTCAATATGGGGCAGAACGTAAAAAATGCCCCAGACAAGAAGCTGACAGCGTTTCTCGAGGAGTTGAAACATTAAGAAAAAATGACGTTTTGACAACGAAATTGCTGACGTCAACACAACTGATGATGACGTCGGCGTTTTTTACGCTAGCATTTTTTACGTTGGCATATTTTATGCCAGCAAATTTTTAATTTGTTTTGGAGGTCACGCGAACTTCGCGTGACCGGTGGGAGTGACCTCGTTGCCCCCTGCTCACGACTACGCAGGAGGCTCCGGAGGCCTACGCGGTGCTACGCAGGCCTGCGTAGTGTTGCGTAGGTTTTGCGCAGCTGCACAGCTGAACAGCTGTTGCTACTGTCGCTACAGCAACTGCAATGCTGCTAATCTGCTGCTGTTGCTTTCGCTGCTGCTAGTGCACTGCTGTTGCTACTAGCGAATGCTGATGCCGCTGGTGTTGCGAGCTATTGTCGTCCCGCGCTGAGAGTGCTCGCAACCGCGCCCCGCAAGCTGTTGGTGCGAGCTCCTACTCCCTTTTTTTGTGTACACGCTGGCTGCCAGATACAGCTGCTGCTGCCACCCGGTGCTACTGTAGCTCCGCTTGGCTGCTGGAGCTAGTACATGCCGCAGCTCACCGGATGAGGTGGTGGCGACTCCGTGATGGTTTTGTTGCTGAAAACAGCTGCAACAAGTCCCTGGATACGGCGGCGGCGGTGACTCTCACTGGTGCTGCCGGTGCTGCGTCTCTACGGTGCAGCTCAGCGAGAGGCTTCTCACTACTCTGATACTATGAGAAAATGCGCGGAAGCTTCCTAGCGATATTGCCGCTGACTAGGCGTCAGTGCCTGGTCAGACGGTGACGACAGCCACAAGTCCTGCACATAATGGCAAGGGTCTGGCTAGGCGACACAAGGCAAAGTGTCACAATGATTCAATATTATTTATAGAGGGAGATGAAAAATGACATGTCCATGGCATAAGTACCTGCCGCAGCGCACGGCGGGTGTCGCACGCGGCAGTGCAAGATCTGTCCTAAAACGGCCCAAAACCACTATAATGGCCGTAACTCAGCGTAGACAGGTCAGAAGGCTACGCCGTCTGAACCTACGTGTGCAAAATCTCAAGCCAAACGCTATGATTGGTCACATGCATGTATCCTGCAATGAACGGTGGACACACAATGCAAAAACATGCAAATCGAGCCCATGGCCAGTCCACCGATAAAATCCTACAAGCTGCAGAAAAACTGTAGAAGGTCCCAGACAACATCCAGGACTCTGGGACGACCGTCGATCAACTCCGAGCAGGTAGTCCATGACCAGACGATGCCCTGGTGCCACCTGGGTCCACATCAGGGATCTGTACGAGCATGGACACGGCCGAGTGGTCACAATAAACTGTGCAGATCGACAGGAAAGTCACAAATCACAACACGACAAAACCCCTAGTGACACCAGGGGGTTCGGGTTTTATTGTTATACTTGCCCGGGCATCTGTTGGACTGCTCGGTAGCGGGGCCCGACAGATTCCCCTTGTTCAATCACACGTGCACCATCTCGCAAACCCCCTCCAAACCTACGACAACCCCCCTAGTTTAAATGGGGGATTTGTGTTTTATGTTTTTACTTGCCCGGTGTAGCGGGAGGGCCGGTTCGGCCCTCCCTCCTCGCTTAAGCAAGGGGTGGTTGCGCACCACCCTTCGCGTCAGCAAGGGCTGGCCGACGGCCAGCACTCTGCTGGCCGCCGGCCAGCTGACTGCCAGCCGGCTGGACGGCCGGCGGCTGGCTAAGTGACCGGCCGGCCACCAACCGACCAGCCGCCAGCCGCTGATCGTAGCCTCGGCCCGATCGACGGCTGAAGGGCCACGAGGGACTCAAGGGTGAGGCCTTGTGGCCTCGTGGCCTCGTCCCCCCTCGCCCTCCTTGCAAGCGAGCAAGCAAGGACGAGGGATATGGGGAGCGAGGGTAAGAGCGAGGAGCAAGGGAAGCACACGAGAGGCATCGGCGTGAAATCGCCGATCGTGTCTCGCACGCGACGATTTTGTGTCGACGCGTCAAAAACAAAACTCGAGTTATTTTACGAAGAACTATGAGTTTTGAAACCAGAAAACTCGTGCGAATGTACAAGTTCGAGGTAAGAACCCCGGGTTTGGGTCTCAAAACCAGGGGTAAAGTTAAAAATGGAAATGGGCCTCCGGAGACTCGAAACATTTTAGTCTCACTGCTCTGGGTCGTTGATGACGATTGCCACTCAATCCTGCAAAGGGGTTAAACCCCTGACGCGAAATGAGAATGCCATTCTGTGAACTCCGACGACGACTTCACAGAAGGAGCTGGAGACTCGACCCGTTACAGTAGTTCTTGGAGCCTGACGACCCTTGCGACTAAGGGTTCGACAGAAACGGCGGCTACATCGTATACAAAATGCCGGCGGCAGCTGCAAGCAACAGCAGAAACGCTAGAAGGGACTACGACATCCATACTTCATGGATTGATGTGCCGTAAAGTGTGTTGAAGAGTTGGAAAAAATCTCATTTTGGTGAAGCCACTTCCTTCCAACCTCTCCTCACTTCCAGGGGGCTAAGAGGATTTTTGTGGAACAGGATGGGGAGTTCCAATACCCAAAAACCACCAAATCTTCCCCATTTCTAAAACTCCTTCCTCCCTCCCTCATTCAAAAATTGGGAGAGCGCCCTTTCCCAAGTATAGGGACTCTCACGACCTGAGAGCACCCCAAAAAGGAGGGCGTCATCTTGAAGGATTTTGACCACACCCCAATGCCGTCGGCTCAAGGGAGACACTGCCAAGGAATGCAAGAGACGTCAAGGAGCATGAAGAGAAAGCCAAGGAAGACAAGAAGACAAGAGGAAGACAAGGAGGTATAAGGAAGAGTGAAAGAGTTACTGGGAATTTTTAGGATTCCTCCTTACACTCCTTAGTCTTGTTTTGTGGGCGACACACACTTCCCTTGTAATTTTCTGTTTTCCAAGATCCTAGTTACTACCATTTGTCGTGAGTTATGGCTTAGGAAGACTAGTTTTCAAAATCCACGCCCTTATGCCGACGTGACAGCCTAGGAAAACATAAATTAGAATTATAATTGCCTCACCGATCGTGAGAGCAAGGAGATTGTGGAAGGCAATCCTTCCTCGAAGTTGTGGGTTGATCCCTACAACGGTTTTCACGTGCTACTTGCACGGGCGACGGGATGGCAAGTGCCGGACCGTCGAGGACAAACAAGGGCAAGGTGGTGACGGCCTCACCACACGCTCTCGGTAGACTCCAAGTTTTGGGAGCCGTCGTCACGAGCACGATTGCCAAACCAAAAGAAAATGTACCGCCGAAGGCAACGGATGCCAACCTCGGCGACACCAAGAAGCGTGTGGATGCCGGATAATTGCTCGACGAGAACGTCAATGTGCACGTGGGCGACCCCCACACGACGGACGACTCGATGGAGGAGGATCTCCCGAAGGGGGACCCTGACAAAGAGCACGATGCCAACGATGGTAAAGGTGACGAGGATCACGATCATCGCCATCATCGTGTGGTGAACTCGAGGTGATTGCTCGAAAAGGGCAAGGCGCTCGCTGCATCGCCTGAAACTGCCGACGACAGCGAGGCTGCCAAGAGCAACAAAGGCGCCAAAAGCAATCACACGGGTAGTTCTCACGAGAACGAGCCGGAAAATTTTGCCCCAAAAGCAATTCGCGATGACCGCCGCATGCTTCCTGAGTTTGCTGCTGAGGCAGCGGGTCAACTGAAGATCACCACCGACGATGGAGGTACAGCACCATTCGGAGGAGTGGGGACGGCCCCTCCTTCCTACGATGTGGATGCAATGGGGCAGGGCAGCACTGAATCGAGCGTCATCGCTGACGACAGCCTCCTCCGAGTTGAAGATTGCCCCTCTGCATGCCCAAGTGCAGCGTCGGAAGGCGCCGACGAGCCGCCAGAGAGAGGAAATTCCTCGTCGAAGTATCTGGCGAGTCGAGGATTGATCGGATCCTAAGATGGAGGATTGTCCATGAAAGTTGACAAGTTGCTGAATCTTGTGGAAGTTGTTTTACAGGAATCGGAATAATAACGAGGGAGATATGGGCTTCCAAAGTTGGAGTGTGCGCGACGGCTCTTGGAGCCGGCCGGGGTTCAACTTCTGGTGAATAATTGACCGGAACGAGTAACAAAATGCCATCTTGGGATTTTGCTCCGGAAGAGCTGCCGAGGCGTCCGGTGGATGATCCGCTGGGTTTCAGGAGTGCAGTTTGTTAGTGAGGGACTTAGCCAAGATCCTGGCTCGGAGTCCGAACTTAGTAGTACTGTTTGTTACTTGGGGACTTCGTCAAAATTTCGACTGGAGGTCTATGAACAGGTTTCGACCCACATCAATCCCCATCACCAAACTCGATGATTAATCATCAAAACAGACCCCAAAGGTGTGAGGGGCGCCGCAACTACGCGTAGGGACATCTACGCCTCCAGAATGGCGGTTTGATGGGTCATTGATGTGAAGGTGCCTCAGCAGGCGACGTGGTGCGTGCCGCTGACTGAGCGGCTGGTTTGGGGTGCTGCGCTTTGGCTGACGTAGGGGGATCTACGGTGATGTGAATCGCGCACAGATTGGTGCGTTGGAGAGCTCATGACTAGCCCTACAAATGTTCAGATCATGTCCATGTTAAAACAGTAATGCAAAGTCGTGTTCTTCCCTTCGCGAAAGTGACTGTCTCACATTTGTCTTCAACTGCCAGAAACATAGCGTGAGGCGACCAGAAAGCTCACGCTTGAACTCAGAACCACCTGCACAAAACATAGCCGTGAGCACAGAAGACCCGTCGGGCCATGTTGGAACCGCACCCCTGTTTCTGACACCCCGAAAAGTGGGAAACTTGGAGGCGTGTACGCGAACCGGACCCAACGGACAATGCGAGGTCCCGGAGGCTATCGCCAATGCTCTGACAACATCGGAGTTGAAGTTTGCTTTCACCAACCTGCTAGCCCACGTCGGGCAGAGCATCACGGACCTGGATCGTGATCGCCAGCTGCAGCGCCTGGCCGCCCATGAGGCAAGCTGCTGATGCAACGGCCTCAACAAGGCGTTGCAGAACCTGACCCTGGTGCACAGGCAGCAGCAAGCGCAGTGCGCCACAGCTGTTGATGCCACTGCCGGTGGTAGCGACGACTTGCCTACCTCCACGACTTCAAGGTTGGTCATGAACACGTCCTTCCTCCATAGTGTGGAGATCTTCCAGAAGGACGTGAAGCTGCCCGACTGGCTGAACCGCATGGAGCACGTCTTACGCGTCCACAAGGCTCCACTCAGTCAGTGGGACGACCTTGTCATGACGCGGCTTGAAGACAAGCTCTTCAAGTACGTGGTCAAGGAGTGGAATGCGCAGAGGCCTGCCCTTGAGTGGCAGCCCATGCCATAGAAAGCCTTCTGCACAATCATGCGTAAGAAGTGTACCCAACGTGAGAAGGCATAGCGTACCTTCCATAATATCAAGGACTTCAGGTAGCAGGGTAACTCGCTTGAGGCCTATTTGAGCGAGTTTATCGCGCTCGTGGAGGAAGGAGAAAGCTTCACCGAGAGCGACGGTACCCAGACCTTCAAGTACCCAGAGTGCTTGCTACTGTAGTACTTGTGTGATGGTCTTGCTAACGAGAAGCTGAAGGACAAGACCACTACGGCCGCAACGGGCCAAGTTTGGACAAGCTGGAGGGCGTTGCGAGACTACATGAGCGAAGTGTATTCGACAAACCCAAAGCACTACTGAGATGCATGGCCGAACGTGCGTGCACAGTAAGACTGCGATGCACGCATGGATGCTACAGGGGCTAGAGGGACAACCGGGCAGCTGGGCTTGGTCAAGGGCAAGCAGCCAACAAACCCCCAAGACAAGAAGACTGGTGGGAACAAGTCTCCCAACCACAAGCGTGACCACAATAATGACGAGCTGCAGGTGGCGGGCGAGCGTCGTAACACAGCCTTCTACGAGGGATTGTACCACAATTGCATGCAGTGTGGACACTTCAGGACACAGTGTCCTGAGGCTGCTGGTGGTGGAAAAGAGGTCGAGGCGTTAGCCACAGCAGTAACACCTCATGGGGAGGGTGTAGCAGGAGGCCGCAGATAGGGCCGTGGACATGGTCGCGGTCGTGGCAATGGGTCCGACCGTAATTATGGACAAGGCCGTGGGCGGGTTTTCCCCACCCCTGAGTGACGTTAGTGGGGACCACTCAAGGGTAAAACTGGATCACGAGTGTGGATTCATGTTTTCAGACAAGGATGTTAAACAATTTGAGTTTTTGAAGAGTTCAAATTCCTCCATTGTTTTCTTCCCTCTCATGGAACCTCATTCTGCACTTGCTGATCGACATTGTCCATTAAATCTTGTATCACCGGACGAGATGCATGACCAAACGTGCTTACTGGTGGCGACACCCACCACTGTGTAAGAATTGTATAACACGGTGATTGAAGCAAACGCCCTAAAAGCGATGAGTTCAATCACGTTCATTTTACCTTTAGTCGACGATTTTGACCCAGTAAAATTTAAAGACTGGAAGGTGCTAGCCGAATTCACACGTGTCCGCAAGATATGGCCTCGAGTATGTGAACAATGGGAGCTGTGGCGTCCGCAGTCTAGATTCCATGTTTATCACAAACTCGGCTTGTCATCGTCGAGCCTATTCACTCACAAGAGTGGAGGTAACATGACGATGCACTTCAAAGGACACCTAGCTGGTGCTCCCGTGAACGTACTTGCTGACACTGAAGGAGATGACTTCTTTGTTAGCCTCGGCTTTACCCGACAGGTTGGCCTGAAGTACGAGCCATCGAATAGCGCAGTTGTCTTCAGTGAAAACCATACGGTACCCATGATCGGTACTTGTAAAGCAAGAAATTGTATTCAAGGGTACACACAGAGTGTCACATTGAAGGTACTCAACCTTCTTGACCCGTTTGACGTGGTTTTAGGCGATCCCTGGCACCGTGAAAACAAGGCTCTAATGTGCTTTGAATCAAAGCATTTGATCCTCCGAAAAGGACAGCGTCGTTTTACATTGATTCCGAGTACGGAATTATCGCCGACCCGACTCAAAGTCCATGCCAACTTGTTTGCGATGCAGGTCAAGAGACGAATTCAACAAGGTTGTTGATACTTCTTGGCTCAGTTGCAAAAAGTGGAGGACGACGTGAAGGAAGACACGCCAAAAGAGATCAAATCTCTATTGGCGGAGTTCTCAGATGTGTTCCAAGACCCACCGGCTGAGCTTCCACTAGAAAGACACATGGACCACACAATTCAACTGCAACTGGAGGCGACTTCTCCGTTTAGACCCATGTATCGCCTTTCTCCAACAGAAAGGCGAGAGGCCAAAAACCAAATCAAAGAGTACCTTGCAAAAGGATGGATCGAGCCAAGTAGCTTGCCGTACGGTGCACCAATCCTTTTTGTGAAAAAAAATGATGGTGGTTTACGCATGTGCAAGGATTACCGGGGATTGAACAAGCTGACGGTGAAAAATTGATTCCCCTTACCGCGGATTGAGGACCTTTTTGACCATCTCCAAGGGGAAGAGGTATTTTCTTTGCTGGATTTGTCCCAAGGGTACCATCAAATCCGCATCACGGAAGATGATGTTCCTAAAACTACGTTTTGAGGGCACATGAGACACTATCATTTACGAGTGTTATGCTTCGGGCTAACGAACAACCCAGCAACCTTCCAAGGAGAAATAAACCGAATGTTTGCCAAACAACTCGGTCAGTTTGTCTTGGTTTACCTGGAGGACATCCTATTTTCTCCAAATCAATGGAAGAGCACATAGAACATTTGCGCGAAGTCCATGTAATCCGTTGTGAATAGAATTTCTATGCAAAAGTGAGCAAGTGCAAGTTTGCACAAGATGAGCTCGAGTACCTTGGACACATCGTCGGTAAGGATGACATCCGTGTCGATCCTCGAAAGGTCCAAGCTGTTGTAGATTGACCCACCCGGAAAATGTTCGGCAGATTCGATCTTTCCTCGGTCTTGTAAACCACTTTTGACGGTTCATGCAATGGTATTCGACCCTGGTAGAACCACGAACCAGGCTCACGCAAAAAGACGTGCATTGGGAATGGAAATCTGACTGCGAGATTACTTTCCTCAAATTCAAAGAGCTTCTATCCACAGTGCCCGTCCTAGCTCTTTCCGATCCATCGCAACCGTGGGAGATTCCATGTTATGCATCGGTAGTACGACCCCGAGCTGTCCTCATGCAGAACAGTCACCCAGTTGCGTATGAGAGCCAAAAGATCATCCCCGCAAAAACGCGGTACACGAATTGGGATCAACAGCTCCTTGCGGTAATACTCGCTTTCAAGATGTGGCGTTGCTGCCTCGAGGGTGCTGTAGGGGGTGTGATGGTCGTGACTGACCATAACCCATTGGTGGTTTTCCAAATGAACCTGTCAAGATGACAAACATGTTGGAGCGAATACCTGAGCCGATTCTTGTTCACATGTGAATATCGACCAGGACGCATCAATGTGGCCGATCCACTAAGCCAACAGCTTGTGGAGATTTAAAGCAACCACCGTAGTCAGTGGGTGTTTTATGGCCATTGCAACAACAATAGTACAAAAACTCGATCCCTCTACACCTCTGTGGCAACCACCAGGAGAGATTATCAATAACAACGGTTTTGTAAAGAGGACACGGATGGGATACTGTGTGTATTCTTGGTTTCATGACTCTCGAAATCTGGACAAGTACGGATTGGTGGGAGCCGCAGGAATCTTCTGGCACGGAGAACAAGTTGTGCCAAACTCAGGAGACCATCGAGCAAAGATTATCTCCCACTTCCACGACCCGCCGGTCGCAGGTCATGTGGGACCTCGAAAGACCGGACAAGCACTTTCGGACCACTATTTGTGGCCAGGATAGAGTGTCGATGCTCGTAAGTATTCCATGACATGCGACCCATGTCTTCGGAATAAGGCTAGTAACAAAAAGCCTGGTGGAATCCTCCAACAGCTTCCCATTCCTGGGACTCCGTGGGAGTGCGTCAGCATGGACTTCATTACAGGTCTTCCTGACATGGCCCATGGCCAGGATGCAAAACTAGTGGTTCTGGACCTTTCTGACGAAGATGACACACTTCATTCATATAACCACTGATGTGAACGTAGAGAAGACCACTCGTCTCTTCTTTGAGGGGGTCGTAAAGTACCACGACTTACCGTTGCACATTATCTCCGATCGAGATAAAACATTTGCTAGTAAGTTCTGGCAAAATGTGCACGAGTACTTTGACAGCGAGTCGCAGATGTGGACAACGTTTCACCCTCAAACCGACGGACAAACAGAGTACATGAACCGTACCCTGGAACAAATGCTCCGCATATACGTGGACCCTGCCATGAATGAGTGGGACGAATTCCTAGCACCGACAGAGTTTGCGGTGAAAAACTCGGTGAACGAGTCTACACAGTTCATACTGTTTGTGTTGAACAATGGTTGGCATCAAGTGGTGCCCTCTTCATTGGTGAAGAGCGGGAGTATAGGAGGACAAGTTCTTTCTGCTCAAGCTTTTGTCGAGCACATAGACTCCTTCTTATAGGAGGCGAAGGGTCACCTTCAAGCTGCTTGGCAACGAAAAAAGGCATATGCCGAAAAAAGTGGTCGTGGGGTCTCGTTTGACATCGGTGACAAAGTTTTGCTTAGCACTAGGAATCTTTGGTTGAAGTCGCCTGGGGCACGGAAACTTCTACCAAAGTGGATTGGGTCGTTTCCCATCATTGCACGCATCGGGCTAGTGGCATAATGATTACTACTTCCACCGATTATGAAGATACATGACGTGTTTCATGTGAGCCTGTTGGCTCCATACACGGCACGGGGAACAGTTTAGCCACCACCGACAGACCTTGCTACCGATGGCCGATACAAGGATCTGCGCCTACTTCAGCACTGAGAGCGTACTCTCCGGTCGTGGGTTGTTAGGGAATACCTTGTTCACTGGGCCGGATGTGGACCTGAACATAACTCATGGGAGCCCGAATCTCGGTTGCCCACAGAGGTGGTCAACGAGTATTAGAGCGTTCTGGCAGCTCGCACTGATCGACCCATGTCAGGGGGCACCACCTTAACGCGGAAAAATTGAACAACATTTCCGTAGGACGACATTCATGGACTACAACCATAGGAGGTTGGGGACGCCCAACATGGTTCTGGCACGGATGCTTCAGCCTAAAGGGGGGATGTCGCTAGCCGTGCTGACCGACAACCTGTAGCTTAGGTCCAAGTTCCAGGCACGTGTTCATGTTTAGCTGTTGAGTTGAATATATTATTCTTCTTTCACAATGTTGATGACACACTAACTGGCAATCTTCCTTGTTGTTCATGAACCGAGACGGTTCGTAATAAGTGGGGAGGAATGTAGCAGGAGGGCCAGTTCGACCCTCCCTCCTCGTTGAAGTGAGGAGTGGTTGTGCACCACCCCTCGCGTTAGCGACGGCTAGCTGACGGCCAGCACTTCGCTGGCCGCCGACCAACTGACTGCCAGCCGGCTGGACGGCCGGCGACCGGCCAAGTGACCGGCCGGCCGCCATCCGGCCAGCCGCCAACCGCTGATTGCGGCCTCAGTCCAAATGGCGGTTGAGGGGCCACGAGGGCCTCGAGGGTGAGGCCTCGTGGCCTCGTGCCCTTGTCCCCCCCCTCGCCCTCCTTGCAAGCGAGAAAGCAAGGATGAGGGATAGGGGGAGTGAGGGTGAGAGCAAGGAGCAAGGGAAGCGTTTGAGAGAAGTCGGCGTGAAATCGCTGACCGTGCCTCACACGCGACAATTTCTTGCCAACGTGTCAAAAACGAAACTCAAGTTCGTTTAGGACAAACTATGAGTTTCGAAACCAGAAAACTCGTGCGAATGTACGAGTTCGATGTAAAACCCCCCAGTTTGGGTCCCAAAACCAGGGGTAAGGTTAAAAACGGAATTAGGCCTCAGGAGACTCGAAATATTCGAGTCTCCTTGCTCTAGGTCGTTGATGGCGATTGCCCCTCAGTCCTACGAAAGGGGTAAATCCCTGACGCGAATTGAGAATGCCATTTTGTGATCTCCGACGATGACTTCAGAGTAGGAGCTGGAGACTTGACTCGTTACACCTGGGCATCTACCGAGCCCCACGGTAGCGGGCCCCGGCAGATTCCCTTTCTCCTATCAGACATGCATCGCATTTCGCGAATCCCCCCAAACCTACGACAACCCCCTATTTTAAATGGGGGTCCGGGTTTTACTTTTTATTTGCCCGGGCATCTTCCGGGCTCCGCGGTAGCAAGGCCCGGCACATTCCCTTCCTTTTATCACAGCGTGCGATGCATGTCGTAAACTTCCCCAAACCCTCGACAAACCCCCTAAATAAAATGGGGTTTTCCGGGTCATCACGAGCTCGCAGGGAGGTTTCGCCGCGAAACCCCTTCTACGAGCTAGTGACGACGGGCGAAGATCGACTTTGTCCTCGAAGTTACAATCCATGTAAAACATGTTAAATACATGAGATATATGTTAGCCATGCCCGAAAAAGAAAAAATATGGACATCGTTGTCATGTCCGTTTTGACTATAGGCAGCTCTGATAAATCGACCGAAACGATGGACATTTAACAACTCCGTCCTAATCCATATCCCCCCTCCAGTTTTCACCATGCTGAAACAGCGCCGCATGTCGCTACTTAAGCATGGCAAAATCAGGCATGTTGTGCTACAATGCGGCCCTCCATCGTGGAAGTCACAATGGAGGGTCGCGATAGCATCGAGGGGTGGTGGGGGAGGGGGAGACTGCCGGTCGACGTTCGTCGGTTGGCACTTTGTCAACCGCCGCACCCACCCCCCGCCTCTCGCAACCCACCTGTCCACCCACCCACATGCCGATCGAGGCCGTCGCGATTGAGGACCGCGATGGAACGGGTGGCAGGTGGGCTACCAAGAGGCGGTGGGGGGGGAGGGTTGGGGGGGAGACTTTGTCGCGGATTCTGTCCGACGGGCGTCCATAGGAATCCCCGCTCCATCGTTAGAGAGTCAAAATGCCTTTTTGTTTATTTTTTCATTTTGTTAAGCTTTATATTCTCATTTGATAAACAAAATACAGACAAACCCACCCCCAAGTTACACTCGGGGTTTTACGGTTCATTTTTGCGATGGCACCTACTGGGCCCCGTGGTAACGTGGCCCAACACGTTCCCTTTCAACGCATGGGGAGTCTCGGACCCCCCATGCAAACTCCCTGCAAACCACTTACGAAAAATGACAAACCCGTCTATGAAGGAGTTTGTGAAGATTGGGTAAAAAAGGTGACTTTAGCATGTTGACGCCGCATCCATGCGACATCTACAGGCCATCTTTTGACAAACGAGAGGGGTATATTGTTGATTTTTTACACCTGAAAACTCACGTCCCTGTCGAATGGACGCATGAGGCTTATCGTTCCGACATAGGGGCGGATGGGGCTTATCATTCTGACGTAGGGGCGGATTGGGCTTATCATCCGAAACGAGGGGTATATGGGATTTTCGCCCCAATAATATATATAATGATTTTAGAGGTGGAAGTAATGTTGAACCACTATTGTTGTCATCACAATGGTGTCCTTGCTAACATCTCTGATCAAGTCCAACTCCATGTTTAAAAGAGATATAGAGGGATGCTCAACACCAATCCAATAACCGAGAGGATAAATCATGGATATTTCAAGGGGGAGAATGGGAATGATTCATTGGGTGGGTTGTCTCTCTTCGAATTCGAGAGGGCAGGGGGTCAAACCTTCTCGTGAACTACGACACCAAAATTCAACATTGTCAAGTAGAATTTGACTAGTAGACGGACGATCTTCCAACTGGTCGTCCGCTTGTCAAACAGTGGAAGAATGGACTGTCTTACACGTAAAATACTAGTGCAAACTCACACTAGATATTTACATAGATGTACCAGCCTCACATAGAATGGCGAATTTCTGTAGAAAATTTGACTTGTGAATCGTAAATTGATCGACGAATTTCCAAGACCACCCTCTATCAACGAACAGTGTACCATTATCGACGATATTTTTTCCTTGAAACCATTTTTAGAAAAAATCTTGGGGCGTGAATCTTTCTTCTTTGAAGGAAGCTTGATGATGAGAGGACCCAGATGGTTTTTGTTTCACTGAAATCCGATTTGAAATGGGTGAGAATAGTCAGTTTGAAGATTGTGCTGCTGCTGTAGTTCGGAAAACCTAGATGGACATAGAAAGGTTTCGGAAACTTCGAGCGGCGTGGCCGTTGTTGCTTTCGCCTTTTCCGGATCGTAGGTGAAAATCGGGCTCGAACAGGTCGCTTGTGACCGCACAATCCTCGAACCAGGCTCTGGTACCACGTTGGAATTGGAGAGGGCATAAAAAAGTTGCGCAAACATCAAATTGTGTTTTTGGCGATATTTCTGACTTTTCTGGACTATCGGCTTCATTCCGGCACGAGCAAGTCGCTCGTGAATGTGCAATTCTTGAACCGGGCTTTCGATGGGGCATGCTGGGTCGACCGCCAGAACCGGGCATGCCCATTCGGACATGCGAGAGGAGGAGGCCGGTCGACATGCCCAGAAGGGCGGATCGGCCGGAGAGCCATCACGCTTGTCCCCCTGGTTCGCGCAAAACGGCTCGCGCGGCCGGAATGGGGCGGGACGCCGGATTCCGTGCCCTGAAAATCCGAACTTCCCAAAACAGGCCATTTCGAGTTCTGAAACGGGGCATAGCCTGGGACTTAAAACGTGACAGCTGCAGATCTGCTTCAACTGCAGCAGAGATACTTCGGAGTTAGTGTAGGAAGACATTCCTTCACAAAACGTATACACTTCAAAGGCAGAACAACCAAGAATGTTGCTTAAAGACACTTGGAACTGAGGAACATCTTAGGTGAGTGGAGGCAACACCAAAACTTTGTATTGATTATGCGAATGTCGATGGGCTGATGACTTGAATTTGAAATCCTTTGGGATGTTGAATTTTTCTGAACAAATGATGCGGATGACTGGGGATGCTTCAGACGTGTTCATGATGAGTTGTTCCACAAATGGGTCTTAAACTTCATTTATGAGGCTCGGAAAAGCAGTTGGTCTCGTTGTAGCTTTAAACAAAAGAGTTCTCCCCCTGAAGGTGTAACACTTCTCCCCTTTTCCATGAGAATAATAATTATTCCCAGTTGCTTCCCCCTTTTGCTGATTTTTTGTCGTTGTTTTTGTGGTAGGAACGGATATAATTTGTAACATGGCGACCTAGTCGTGGTACAAAATAGGTCACTACCACTTGAGTAGAACCGACCATAAACTACCAACTGGGTATCTATAGACCCAAACAGGTAATCTGGGTAAGTCGGGTATTATCCCAAATACAGATATCTGCCAGGTTAGGATTCCCCCTTTTACTGATTGTTTAGTAGTTAGCCTTAGTGCAAGAGGATGGACCATCGAGGTCCATCCGATGACATCAACACGACAGAAAAATATCTTGCGACAGCCTGCCGTATGACGATACATTGGTCGGTGGGACGCGCTCCTGCGTCCATCTTGTGGGATTTTACCCGCTGGTTGAGCCGTCGAGGCCAACCATTCCGTTCTGAGGGCTCTTTCTTACTACTCTACCCACTAGCAAACGACATTTGTTTCATTGGCATCCGAGCCACATCACGATTCTAGAGACCTATGACTTCCGCGCTTCACTTCAAGACCCGGAGTCACTGACAGGCGGACAATGTTCGCATTCCTCGTCCAGTTCAGAGGCCATGTCAGAAAAAATCCCCCCGGACACTTGCTCGCGTCCTACTTCCGGTCGACGCAGCCGTGCGATGTTGACCGATGGGTTGCGCCGCGACTAACGGGTTGCGCACGGGCTGAGCCCAGGGTGACCGACGGGCCGTGTGAAAGGAACCCCGCCATGGCGCGCCTCGACGTCGCTCCAAGAAAGAGCAACGACCGAGCGTGAACATGGGGTGGTTCTGCGGCCGAACATCTTCTCTCCACCTTGGTCCCAGCGCGGGACACGGGGACAGCAAAACGAGGTTGGGCGCCTCAATTTTACACCCGACTCCGCTTCGGCGTAGTGGCGCCTGCCGACTGGGGAAACGCGCTTCGCGCGTCCCTTACTAAGGAACCCCTCCGGCAAGGAAGCCGGCAACGCTGGGCATTCCAACAAGGCGGATGGACTCTCGCCAAGGGCAACAACCCGCCTGCTGGTGTGACCAGCAGGCAACGGCCTGCTGGTGCGTCCAGCAGGCGACGACCTACTTGTGCGACCAACAAGCGCCAGCCTGCTGGTGCGACCAGCAGGCGACGACCTGCTGGTGCGACCAGCTGGCGCCCGCCTGCTGGTGCGACCAGTAGCCGACGGACTACTGGTGCGACCAGCAGGCACCCGCCTACTGGCTCGCCCAGCAGGCGACGGCCTGCTGGTGCGACCAGCAGGCGATGGCCTACTGGTTTTCCCAGCACGCGGTGGCCTACAGGTGCGACCTGCAGGCGCCCACCTGCTGGTACAACCAGCACGGGATGGCCTGGTGGTTCGCCCAGCAGACGACGGCCTGCTGGTGCGACCAGCACGCGACGCCCTGCTGGCGTTACCAGCAATGGCAATGGCTGCGCTGGCATCGCCTGCAGTAGCGAACGCCTTGCCGGCGTCGCTAGCAATGGTAGAGACTACGCTGGCACCACCAGCAGCAGTGCATGCCTTGCTAGCATCGCCAGCAGTGGCAGAGGCTTTGCTGGCGTTGCTAACAACAGCGCATGCCCTGCTGGCGTCCCCAATAGTGGCAGAAGCTGCGCTGGCGTTGCCAGCAGCAGTGCATGCCCTACTGGCGCAGCCAACGGCGACCGAGGCTGCTCTAGCTTTGCCAGCAACAGCGCACGTTTTGCTTGCACTACCAGTAGCGACAAAGAGCTATCTGGCACCGCCATCAGCAGTTGACGCTCGGTTGGCTTTGCCAGCAGCAACGAGCGCCGTGCTGGCGTTACCAGTAATGGCAAATGGCTGCCTGGCACCGCTAGCAGCAGCTCACGCTTGGCTGGGTTTGCCAACAGCAACGAGCACCATGTTGGTGTTGCCAGCAGCGGAAAATGGTTGTCTTGCATTGCCAGCAGCAACTGACGCTCGGCTGACTTTGCCAGTAGCAACGAGCACCCTGCTGGCATTGCCAGCAGTGGCAAAGGGCTGCCTGGCACCGCCAGTAGCAGTTGACGCTCGGCTAGCTTTGCCAGCAGCAACGAGCGCCTTGCGCGCGTTGCTAGCAGCGGCAAATGGCTGCTTGGTACCGCCAAGAGCAACTGACGCTCTGTTGGCTTTGCCAGCAGCAGCGAGCATCCTGCTGACCTTGCCAGTAGCGATAGGGGCTGCTTGGCACTGCCAGTAGCAGCAGGTATACTACGGCGTTGCAAGCACTGGTAAGGGTTGCCCTGGCACCGCCAGAAGCAAGAAACACTCGGCTGACTCTTCCATGAGTAGCGAGCGCCCTACTGGAGTTGATGGCGACGGCACAAGCCGTGCTGGCAGCACACGCCTTACCGGCATTGCCAGTAGTGGCAGAGGCTGCTTTTGCATCGCCAACAGCAACGCACGCCCTGTTGTCATTGCTAGCAATGGCAAGAGTTGTGCTTGCATCGCCAGTAGCAATACATGCCCTATTGGTGCTTCTAGCAGTGGCATGAGCGGCACTGGCACTTCCAACAAAGACCAGGTCACTAGTGACGCTGACAGCAGTGGTAGATTCCCTGCTGACCTTGCCACCCGTGGCACACGTTCTTCTGGCCTTGCTAGTAGTGGCGTACACTCTCCTTATGTCGTCAGAGCGGTACAAACCATGCTACTCTGGCATACGTCTTGTTGGCAACTTTCCAGTAATGTGCAAGGGCGTGTTAATCCCGACCCGCCCTCCCTTACATAATGTTGGATTGCCTAACGTTGGCTTGTACTACGGGCTTGCGAACAACAGACACTCTCAATCAAAATTGAGCCGTGTTGACTCGCTAAGTGGAATCCAAGTTCCACTGGCTCTTTGATCAGCTTCAACAGCCATGATGGCTTGTTCACTCTGCTACTTTGAAAAGCAGCAGTGTGAACTTGATGAGCTTGTCTAGTATGCCTAGCATACAGCATGGGCCTTGCCGACAGTGCGAACATTTTTGTTGCTGACAACTACCAAAGCTTGGCAGTTGGCCTGCTGATGTCCATCAGCAGATGAGACCTAACGCTCCACATAATCGGCTGGACAAAAAAAATGTTCTACGGATGGGTTCACAATCAAATGGTAGTTGCGGCACAGAGCAACCGAGCTACTATTGGATTGTAACCCAATAGACCCAGGTTTTCTCTTGAAAGAGACACCGGAGTCCAAAAGAGACAAATCCAACTCCCGTCCTTTCCCAAGTCCCAGCTCAAACACCTTGTGCGGCTACGGGCCTACAAGGGATTGCCTCACTGAAGACTTAGTGGATGCAGACGGGTAGTACTGGCTCCGCGACAACCATTGCTACAGAATAACCCTACTGACCAAATGGCAGTGTAAGATCTATTTTGCAAGAACCTTTGATCCTAGCTCTTTCTCCTGATACTTTTGGTCAATGACCATTAGTCGGGAACAAAACAAGAACAACAGTTTTGAGAGGAACCTATGGTGCCTCAACGCTGACTTGAATTGCTCGGGCCATAGGCTACATGAGCAAAAGGGATACTTGGGGATCATCATGAGGTGGACAACATCCTAGCTGTTGCAAAAGCCACAGGTTATGGTGGCGTGGCCAGCTGATTCAGCCAGACAATCCAATGGCCCAACAACCTGCCTATGAACAGGTAATGGCCATTGGATCACGATCACTCTAGGTCGTAAATCTGGCGCAAACTTGCCTCATGATTTGTAAGCACACCACGGCATCCAGATGGTTAACCCGTTGGACAACAAGGGTGAAGCCATTGGGTACAATGTCAGGGGCAACACTTGCACCCTACACACGTCTCAAACATGGAGATTCTGAATTGTACTCATGAAGGTGGAAATTCCTAGCAATCCCAACCACCCACCCGTAGTGTCTTGTGGATAAATCCTAGAGGATTGACTCATGCACCGAGCATCCTTGATGCGCATGCTTTGGTACCTGAACCAATGTGCTGAGGCACAAGCTCACGACGCATGAAGTACAACATCAAAGTGACCTCAGATGAGTCGCTATTGGAATAGACAGAGCTCCTTGTGATAAACCATGTGCTGCTACATGATGAATGACAATGCTCAAACGCATGTCAACAATGACAAGACAATGGGCCGGAATGTATGTCACCCATGACAACAGATTCGGTCGTACACGACAAAAGCCAGGAGGCTCTAAGCTCGTGATACGTGACACATGCAATCGGTAGCCTTCATGCTTGAAGGAATACCATGAATTGACACGGTTCAGGTTGTGAACATTGTCAATCTCTCTATCTGTTGGACTACAGAGTACATTATGTACCTGGGACATGTTACAGGTCAGTCATACCAGTACCGATACATCTGACCATACGACTTACTTGACGATGCGCCAACTCACTTGTCTGTGGTATCAAATACCCGGCATCTATCTTGGCTGCTCGTCAATCCTGTGTTAACGGTGGATGCAAACCTCTATTTAAGAAGGCATCATCCTCTAACACCAAAGAGGCACACTTTGAGCAAGGTATTATATAGCACAAGAGGACATGGTTGTACCGTCATGTTCTCTCTACTTGACCCATGTCACAACACATGGATGAGGGACATTGTTGAATGTGTCATGGAATTTTTCCATGGCCATATACACAATGACTTACGATACAAGGGGGACAGCTTCCACCTTGTCTCCACTATGAGGGTTTCTCCTACCATGATGTAGTCCACAATGGACTATGATGGCCAGCATGGTCAAATCTCAACCATGTTTGCAAGCATGGAGACATCATGGTTGCGAAGCGGCAAGGGGGTTTGTACTGACACTGTAACACATGCCTCCCTGCTATAAAGATTGATGTTGGATGAATCATGAAGAGCAACACTCCGCGTGTTACGTACTTCGTGATCCAGAATCTCCTATGCTACAACTATGGCTCAGGAAGACAATGTGCAAGTGTGCTACTATCGAGGACACTCACCATCACGGTTGTGTGTCAGTAGTCGATATGCACCAAGGCTGTTTATGCCCGCCATAAACATGGCAAGGTCAAACCTAGCATGACCCAACCAACTGCACAATATCCTAGATGACACCTCTACCAATGGTGCCATCTACCGAGCATCTAAACCATTACAACTAGCTTTTAAGCTAGTATACCTGTAGATGGGAAACCACTCATAGCCCCTCATTCTGTCATGCACAGTACGGGCACTTGATTCATTATCCTAATGACATCCACTTTACCCGAATGTGCAATATTGGGTTCCTTGCCGATCCAGTCCGGCCGTTGCCCATCTATAGAGCACTGTTTGATTTCTAACGGGATATACATGACGCTTCTGCTCACTCCTCAGCAATGGGCGTAGTGCCTACTTTACGCACTAGAACCAGGTCATAACCTGGTAACATAAGCATGGTTTTGTGGTCACATAACAACATCATGCTATACAACCCAATAAAATTCACATTACATGACAATATTTCGTCAAAACTCATGGTGATATGGTCTATCCATGACCACACTCTGGTGTTCACCATTGGTTGCAGACAACCTAGAGTGACTAAAAAACACCAAATGTAGCCTTCTATGGCAATGAGCAATGATCAACGGTCAACACACTGGAAAAGTGTACCTTTGTACCACAGCTCTCCAATGCTGCTCTTTGGAAATCTTTTAGATGTTTCAGGTAGCACAGGGCACACCTGGATGTTTACGTGCTCCTTGAAAGGATTGACACGTACTGTGGACATGCCTTAGTATTGTACACGCAAGGCACAAACCATACTAAGGTATACACCAATCTAACTTCTTTTCACCCCAGCAAGTATCGGATGAAAGAAAATTTAAAGTTGGATGACATTGCTCGAGTAATCCGAGCTTGATCACCTTCCTTGAGTGATCACACTTGAAGCTCCCAACTTCCACGGGAATGACCCATTTCACACCTTCAGTCATGCTACTGATGTGTTCAAGTAATTCAAAAGTACTTGTGCAAAGCACAAGTACATCTTATACATGTGGCATTGTGTTATCCATCTCTTATAACAGTCATAACGTCGGATTTTTGGGTCTCACCCACTGCGTTTCTTAGAACTGTGCACTTGGTACCTTTCCAATGTGTAATGAATATCCTTCCGGTCTAAGAACATGGGTTGTGTGTCCAAGCACATCACACTACCTGGAATTATCTCCACAAGGTGGAAAGTCTTAGACCACACGAAATCCGATGGTAACCACTCGTTCTTTGAGTGCAGGGACGGCAGGCTTTCATGCGCCTTCCGTCTAGGTCTCTGTGCTACCAAATGACAGTCTCATCCGTCATTACACTATGGTAGACACGTGTGCTTGGAGACCTATGCTGTGACAACGTCATGTATCGGACACTCTTGGCCATGTCCCATACAATGCAAGACCATGTGGTCTACAATGTCTAGTTGGTCCATAAACATCGTCACATGACATGTTTCTACTTGTTGTATGCCGCCGACACCGGCCACCATGACAGTTTTCGAGCCAAGGGCTCAATCAAGAATGGTTTTTCAGCTAACCCAACTGAACCGGCTGTGATAGCCGCATGTGGATCTGACCACATGTAAATTTTCGCTCGGGATTCCGTAGTTGAATCCCTTGTGGAGGATGAGATTGACCCTGATTGATCACGCCCCCGGGGGTACCACCCTGGCGTCAGCCCCACGAAGAGAATTATCCTTCAGGAACGGTGTCACTTTATTGCAGCCCGACAAGTATTTTCCCGGGCACTTGTCGCGAGGACACTCCTTAGCAAAAGGGGGAGGACGCGTCGCTGCAATCCTAAGGCTGAACACCCAAAGCCCACGAGGAAAATCGTTTTCCATCTCACAGCTTTCTCTTCGATATCCAGCATGAGAACCCCATGCTCAAGCATGGATGATGTTGTCGCTGTGTCAACATACAATGAGAAATGCCTCACCAACGTCGATGAACGAAGCTTCATTGAACCTTCAAGCATCAAAGCCACATGTACATGGACCCTCTTGTGGGTCCTCGAGATGGAATGTCTTGCTTCATTATGAAGCTGACACATCCTTGTATCACAAGGAAAGATGAGCGGGTAACATGGATACATGCACTGACAAATACCATGTGCTTGCTTTTCATGTCTCACACAACTTCCTGTGGATACAAGCGTCATGTTGACGTTTCACTTGCTCGTACTTTCTCTACGTACTTGGTTTGTCGAGTGAACCTCTTTCCTTTGCAAACTGAGGACGGTTTGTAGCTAAAAGGGGAGGAATGTAACACGGCGACATAGTCGTGGTACAAAATAGGTCACTACCCCTTGGGTAGAACCAACCATAACTACCAACTGGGTATTTATACACCCAAACAGGTAATATGGAAGTCGGGTACTATCACAAATACAGATATCTGCCAGGTCAGGATTTCCCCTTTTGCTGATTGGTTAGTAGTTAGCCTTAGTGCAAGAGGATGGACCGTCCAGGTCCATCCGATGACATCAGCACGGCAGGAAAATATCCTGCGACACCCTACCCTATGATGATATGTTGGTCGGTGGGACGCGCTCCGGCGTCCATCCCGTGGGATTTTACCCCCTGGTTGAGTCGTCGAGGCCAACCATTCCGTTCCGAGGGCTCTTTCTTACTACTGTACCCACTAGCAAACGACGTTTGTTACATAATTCTTGTATAATCCATGAATGATACTTCTGGAAACGCCTCTTCCCGTAAGCTAGTAATAGGTCCAGCTTCAGATGAAGCTTTCAGAGAGTACATCAATGTTGGTAGCCTGCCTGTTGATGATGGTGCACTTGATGTGGAAATCCTTTTAGCGGGATTGAAAGGTGTCGATGCTTTTAGGTCACCAACTGAATGTGGTGAAACGTTATGGGGGTTAGAACCAATGAGAGCTGTCTTCTTGAGATTAACCAAGGTTGATGCTGAAAAATAGTTTTGCGACTTGGATGGAAGAACGCCGTTGTTGATGATCGTTTCCTTAGTTTGGAAATATGCCATTGGCCTTCCTAATGATGATGATGATGATGATGATGATGATGATGATGATGATAACAATAATGATGATGATGTTGAAGATGATGATGCGGCTGATGATGATGATGATGATGATGATGATGATGATGACTTGCAAGTGATAATACTGCCACGCTTGCCAGTGGCTATTAGTAGCCACTGAATAATAACTTGAACACCGTGTTGTCGCTTGGATAGTGAGTCACTCATTTGCACCTCCTTGCACCTTTAACTCTTATAACATTCCACTTGAGTAGAGTTGTGAAATTCCTCCAATGAGATCTTCTCGTTTGATGCTTGTTGATAATAAGGCACCGAGGTTGCCATTGTCGTAATTGTGGCACTTGGCACCACCGTCGATGAGCAACTAAGAAGAAGTTGTGTTGTTTGGATTTGAGCATCTTCTACGTCGAAGGGCAAAAGTAGTGTTGCTTATTGTACATGGAGCACATCTTCTTGTATTTTTGGAATAGCTGGTACACTGCCAATATGTATTTGTGCCCAATCGTCTTCAAACTTCTTCTGAATTTGAGCCACTGCTTCATCTCTTTGTTGTCGTATTCTTGCAACATTTTTTTCCATCAATTGACGAGCGTAAGCCACCCTAGTCCTTGCTTCTTCTGTAGAATTGATTACGTGATCCTCTTAGAACTTTGATATTTGTAGTCGTGCATTTATGACTTATAGCGGTGTTTGCATCAACTGTAGCTCTGCTTGCATGACTTGTGTCTTGGCTATTAGTCTCTGAATTTGTTCCTCCATGAAGGATGCGCGTGGTTGATCACCTTTGGGTTTGAATGTTCTTACCGCTTACAGGAGACGTCAAATTTCCTTTTGAAGACTCCAGTTGAAGGCGATTCTCACAAAGACAAATCTTGATCATTAAAGTGCACAACAAGTAATATAGTTTTCTCTTGAAGAAGGATCTCTTCCTGATGCTCTGATATCACGTTCAAATTCAAGAGGGCAGGGGGACAAACCTTCTCTTGAACTTTGACACCAGAATTTAGTATCATCTAGTAGAATTTGACTAGTAGACGGACGATCTCCCAACTGGTCGTCCGCCTGTCACACAATGGAAGATTGGACTGTCTTACACGTAAATTCCTAGTGCAAACTCACACTAGGCATTTACATAGATTTACCAGCCTCACATAGACTGGTAAGAACGCCTTATGCACACTCGACATAAGCATGAATACACATCTAAGCAGCAGCACAAAGCTAGGGATGACCCTAGATCTAAAAACTCACTAGAACGTCGTAACCAGAGTAGACTTAGACAGGAGAGTGTCTCCTATAAGTTGGAGAACACCGCCATACACCCCAACACTGTTAGGGCCTGAGAGAAGGAGCTGAAACCACTTGTGAAAGCTCCCACCGCTTGTACTAAGCTAGAACGTGGACATCAACTCCAAGTACAAGGGCACGGCGTAATTTTGTGTATTGAGCTACTGAAACTGAACACCTTAAGTAGTCTGGCGTCTTGTTGGCCTTGTAGTTGTTGCTAATGATGAAGGGGTATGTACCCTTTTGGTGATGTAAGGAAGTTCCATTTGACGAAGAGTTAGATTTGAAGGTGGCAATCTGTGGAAGCCTTTTGGTGATGTGGCGAAAAGAGGCCCTTCAGAGGAAAAAAGTACCCCTTGAATGTTGGCAAGGAGCTAGGAGGCTAAAGGCTGTTAGTTTTTTCGCATCTCTCATTGTGTTTTGTTGTGTCCTCCCGGCTTGTGTACATCGGCGTGCAGATGACCAACGGTGAGACTCGTCGCTGCTGGAGTGTCGTTCGGTAGAGCCGACACACGCTGAGGCCTACACCCAGTTCGTTGGAGCCTCCTCCCTCTGGCGACGTGCTCAGCTCCATCGGTAGGCCTCCTCGGCGGTTGGGCCGCCGGCGGTCACTGTCATTGCAGATGCTTTCTGCATGTGTCCAACACTGGATCTAATTGTACCATTGTGTCTGCAGCGTCATGCTCTGCTAAGGGTCCAAGTCTCGTGTTAGTGTGGCACTGTTGGCACCATGGACTGTTGTAGGCACTGGCTGGGTTCGGGCAACCCTAACTCCTTGTTGCTATCTTTCTAGCTATTTCTGGCCGCACGACTGCATCTCAGTGTTGGTACTATGGTATGGTCCAGTTTTCAGGCAAAACGGACGGGGCTCCGGTTTTGGTCTGTTGGCCATTTGGCAGGGCTCATCGAGAAAACCGTGCCTGCCAGAAAATAGGTCTATTTTCTGATTGGCTGGTTAGATGAGTAACAAGCTGTACAGAGCTGTGGGGGAGCTAGAACTTGGAGGGGTCCCCTAATGTTATTCATTCTTCAGTCCTAATCAGTCACTTCCAGTTTTTAGCTGCCTTCTGGCGCTAACAGTGGCGCGCGCAGTTGTGAGTAACAAACCCAGAGCACTCAGACTTCGACTTTAGAGCGGAAGACTGAGGGGGCAGCAGACTAAGCAACGAGCGTGGAAGCTCGCACGCTGCATTAACAACGCTACTGTCCCAACTTGCGCTTTAGCACAGTTTCAAGCTAAGGCCATACCAAATAGTATTCTAGCATCGGAGCCTTCAACACGGTTCTTGAGGACAGAAAATGCTGCTGAAATGCCCACTCTGGACTTGGCCAAATTTTTGTAAAATACTTGACCTGTGAACCGTAAATTGATCGACGAATTTTCAACAGTCTCCACCCAATGAACTCTCGTTGTGAGGGGAGATGGACAACATTGGCTGCTTCGTACAACAAGAGGAGAAATTGAGGTGATTGAGAATCTTTGAATGTAGGAAGTGGGAGACTAATCGTTCCGATTCCTTAGGAAGCCAAAATCCAACAACCATGCGAAGGCAGCCTTCCGAGTCAATGACTCCTAGGAATGTCTCTTGTGGTGTTCAGCGAAGACTTCTTAACATTGGTAGATGGAACAAGACATGCAACAAAGACCACTGAGCATTCGGTCTGAAATGTGGCACCATTGCTTTGGAGCTTGAGGTTCTCACACTAATGGAAATTATGATAATCTTTGATTTGGAATGCAAAGTACATCAATGAATGGAATGCTTTGGGCATTCGCGAGCAAGTACACCAGGGGCAAAAAAATGTTAGGTGTGTCTGTAATCCTGCGCACATTGCATGATGTCATGCAAGTGCTCTTAAACATGTGCCACTAAAGCCAATGTGATGAGTAAAAACCAGGTGCTAGAAGATCAATGGCTGAATGAAGTCATTGTACTCGCACCTCCTTCCACATGTACAAAAGACAAATTCTACACCGAGGACTGTTTCAACCTCCGGTGGACTGCCACAGCTTTGCCCTTGCGCTCTCTCTCATCATTGAGAACCCCATCACGGCACAAGCAGTCTGGAAGTGGGTTGCTGTACGAAGACTCCTCGTTGCGCAGGATCTCTTTAGTGCGCGTTCCCTTTGGCACGACCCTCCTCCGCCTCGGCGCGCCTTGCCGGTGCATGTGCAGAAGCGCCACGCGCTCGGAAAACGTCGGGCCCAGTCTCACCTCCCCTCGCTGCAGTTCGTCAAACAGCCGCGCCAGCCCCTTCCTGCAGCGACCAGGGGCAGGGTAAGCAAGCAGAACTCAACGGACAGAACAAAAAAAAAGAAACTTGGCCTGCTTGCTCCAGCACACATCACCCTGGATAGGTTGGGAATGCTGCCACTCATGCTGCAGGTCCTCCAGGGCAGAAGGCAATTGGAGGTCCTCCAGGGCAGAAGGCGACATCAGGTGCACCTCAAACGGAACATCTGTCCAGCATGACTTCCTGTGCTACGGCCAACGCAACGTGCCACTGCATCTCACCGACATTCTTGAATCGAAGCCGCAGCCATGCTCACAATTAATGTTGACGCCAAGGGTGGCAGCACTGACAGACTTCCCATTCCGCGTTCTTTGGCCGCCTGTCTCTCAATCCAGGTGACATACCTGTCAGGCGTGATAGTCTTTTTGTGGCCGAGGTACCGCCGGTGGCCCTCCACAGCCTTGGCCATGTTCCCCGAGTACGACGCGACAAACACATCGCTCGCGACGGCCACGATGGAGTCGAGGGCGGCCATCGCGTTGGGGTGCGCGGCGAGTGGCGCCAGTTCCTCTGCGCTCGCCAGCGTCTCCTGCGGCAGCGAGCGAGGCACGAAATCTCAGAGACGTCTAAAAATGGCATACTCCCCTGATGGCCAGTTCCTCTGCGCTCGCCAGCGTCTCCTGCGGCAGCGAGGCGCGGAATCTCCGAAATGTCTTAGAATAGCATGCTCCCCTGCTGGCCAGAACGGGGGTGAAGTGGGTAGGGGAGGCCTGGTTCTGGGATGGGCGTGCGGTGATCTGACTGGCTCTGCGCGGTGCGAGGGTGATGGATGTGAACGTCACACATCTGGACTGGCTCAAGGCTGGAAGTGGGGAGCGCTGGCCTTTTCCCCCATGCGGTTCGTAGGCAGCCTTTTCGTGTTCGATTCTGGTTGACAAATTTGCTGGGAAAAAAAGGAGGAAAGCGGAAGGTTCGGAAAAAACAATAGAGAGAGAGGGGAAGAGGAAAAAAAGGAAAAGAAAAACAAAAGAAAAGAAAAGAGGCAAAGGAGGGCAAACAAGAACAGCCGTCTGAAAGGGATGTGCCCCCTGCTTGCCAGCATTCCATGCAGCAGCAAAATAGCAACAGCAAGGGTAGTCAGGCCATTAGGTACAGTAGGGCAAGAGGGCTGGTAAATCACGAGCCGGCAGAAAAAATCAATGTGGCGGAAAATCAATGTTAGGGGTCGAGCCCGCCCTTGTTGGCCTCTAGCTTGCATGCCCACTGTATTGTGGCGTTGGTGGTGGCATTCATACCACATGATTGTGCCGGTCCATGGCGGCTTTGCATGCTCCCTTTCCTTAATACAGATCTTCCAATAATAATAAGAAAAAAAATCAAAGTAACAAGCTGACAGGCAGGCAGACAGGCCGGCGGGGAGCGGGCAAGAGTGGGCCAGCAAGTGGGCCAGCAAGTGGGCAAGAGTGGGCCAGCAAGTGAGTGAGAGTGTGCCAGCAAGTGGGTAAGCAAGCGGGGTTTCAAACGGGCAAGCATTCAAGTGCGGAAGGAAAGGATATTTGAGCGACTCAAAAAAGGGAAGTTCAATTGCTCTGGGTGTGGAGGTCCCTTGTTCTAGTCCCGTGGCTGGCAAAGGAAAGTCAGCATGTAGTGGGTGGCTACTACTCTTCCGCCCTTGGTGCTAGGGATGGCACCTGTCATCCCACCCCTCTACCACCCCCTGACCCCCATGTCCATCTGATGATGAAAGGATTGAAGAAAAATATTAAAAAAGAAAAGAAAAAGGGAAGTTCGAGAAGCTAAAGCAAAGAGAGGGAACTTTTGAGCGCCTAAAGAAAGGCAAGTTCAATGGGCATCACCTTTCTTTCGAGATTTGGGAAGAACCGGCGCAGATCCTTCATGCGCTCGTCCCCTCCGAAGATCTCTCCGGCGGCGATGTAGATCCGCGTCTTATTCGGAAACCCGAGCGCCGAGAGAAAGAGGCCCACCTCGTAAGGCGTCAAGGGGCACAGGCCCTTCGCCCGCTGCTCCTCTGCGTTGATCTCCTTCACCCTCCACTGCTTTGCCCCCATCCTGTACAAGGAAAGGCATAGGGCAAGGCGGTCGCGTTGCTCTCAGAGATAGAGAGAGAGAGAGAGAGCAACCGAGCTGACCCTCGTCTTTTTCTTTGCGATGCTCCAAGCAAGCAACCGAAATGGCTGGCCCAGCCTGGCAAGAGCTCGGGAGATGCCTCCTGGTGGCCATGGTGAATTCACACTTGGGCAAGAGGATGGAAGAAGTTTTGGGCGACGGAAAACCTACAGCCCAGGACAGTGTTTTTCTAAACGCTTTGCAAAGCGTTCTGAAAAATACTATCCTTCAGGCGACGGAGAACCTACAGCCCAGGACTCTGGGGGGGCCTTGGGGACCCCGAGTGTCTCCCATGCCAGGGGTAGGAGAATCCAGGCTGGGGGATGGAGGAAATGTCCAGGCCGCATTTAGCTTGCCACCTCACCCCCTCTGCATGGCGGCAGCGCAGCAGGTTCTAATTTTTCTGATCGCTTTGCGCAGAGTTCCAGGAAAAAAGTGATGTCCACTGCTGGCACAGTGGATATCACTCTAGACTTCGAGTACCTCTGAGGCGGGAGGTCCCAATTTCGAATTCTTGGCCGGCAGGACTGGCACTTGTAGTGGGTGGCCCTAGACTGCAAGTCTACCCGCCAGATGGTGCTCTGGGTGGCGCCGGGCCACTGGCCTACCCAATGGGTAGGCCAGTGGCCTGGCGCCAACCAAATTAATGGGTAATACCTACCTTGATAAAAACGGGTTTTTTTTGCCCTTGAGCCCGAATAAAAACGCCCGTTTTAAAACGGGCATTTTTATTCGGTCGTTTCCGGTTTTTTTCAGGAGGGGGGTCGAACCTGGGCCTCCCAGTTCGCGACTCCAACCCCAGAAAAAATAAAGGGGGGGAGGGTGGATGTGTGGTTCACAATGAGTGATGTGATGTGACTGAAGCATGAAGGAGGAGGATGATGGGTTGTTCATTGTTTTGTATGTATGTTGCAAGAGAGTGGTTGCATGCCTCTGTTTTTACACCCCTCAAAAATCCCTGCCACTGAAAATCCCTGCCTGCCTGCCTCTTTTTGCCTCCCTTCAACACCCCCCACCCCCCCTCCCAGACCACCCGTTTTGGGTGGTCTGATGAAAACGGGATTTTCACCCCTCACATGGCCCGAATAAAACGCCCGTTTTATTTGGCCGAATTAATTCGGTGCCCGAATAAAATCACGGTAGGGTAGTACCCATTGATTGACAGGATTAAATGAGACCAAAAAAGAAATAAGTGATGCCCGCTGGATCTCCTCCGCACCGTGGAGCGCATGGCCCTCACTTGCCCTCCGTGGTGACATCCACCACCCACATCGGCCCTTACTGTCTACCCTCCACGATGAGGTCTGGGTGGAAGTCGCCCCCAGCTATCGGAAGCCCAGCCCACAGGTTCGACTGCTGTTTGAAGCGTATGCTCGCGCCGCGAGCCTCGCGGCAGATCCACGCCACTCAGGAGCACACGTTTGGAGCAGAGCATTGTCGCCATCACTCTGTTGCGCGTTCCATCCACTGCAGAGCATTGTCGTCATCACTCTGTTGCGCGTTCCATCCACTGCAGAGCATTGTCGCCATCACTCTGTTGCGCGTTCCATCCCACAACAGAGCATTGTCGTCAGTGCTTAAAGAGCAAACCCGTACCTGCTTTCCGGTGTTGCAATTCTCTGTTGTTTGTTTCTGTCTCTTGATTCTCCGTTTTCTGTTCTAAGTTTCTTGTAAGGAATTTGTAACCCTCCCCCCGAGGTGATGGGACACTTTCCAAGGACAGAAAGCGGACACAAAAGAAGAAGAAAAGAGGAAGAAATGAAAGACACGCACCTCATCTTTGTCAACTGTTTTGTTTCGTCGTGCGTGAGACCGTGAGTGCAGCCTGTGAAAGCCAGCATGTCCGCCTCGTAGCGTAGGTGCAGTGCGATGAACGGCCCATGCGAACGCATCCGCCGCACCAACTCCTGCTCTTTCAGAGCAGGAGCAGCAGCAGCAGCAGCAGCAGCAGCAGCAGCAGCAGCAGCAGCAGCAGCAGCAGCAGCAGAGCTCAAGATTATTATCGTTCCCCAAAGCATTTCCAAGAGAAGAGAGAATGTCCCATGCAACCACAATGTCCACACCAGCTCCGCACAAACAACAGCAAGGAGGGAGGCGGCGGTAAGGAGATCGGAGCAGCGCAGGCAGGATAAGGGGATTAGGCAAGGCCAATGTGCCCGCGTGCCCCTCCCCCACACCGCCCCCCCCCCCAAAACCAGTTCTTCTGACAAAGCTACATGCACAGCGGCACGAGCGAGGGTTGCAGCGACATAACAGAACATAGGGCAGAAGGCCTAAAGGCAGGACAAAGAGGGGTGAAGAACTGGAAGCAGACGTGGGAAATGGGGCTTGGGCATGAGTAGGGGTACGTGCCAAACAGCAGGAATATGGAGCAAGGGCAGGGGCAGGGGCAAGGGCAGGGACAGGGGTAGGGGCAGGGGTAGGGGTAGGGGCAGTGGCAGGGACAGGGGCAGGG
>SZWC01000368.1:276771-290096 GCA_023375785.1 Penium margaritaceum
TGGCAGCAGAAGTTAGGGCCAATGGCAGCAGAAGTTAGGGCCAATGGCAGCAGAAGTTAGGGCCAATGGCAGCAGAAGTTAGGGCCAATGGCAGCAGAAGTTAGGGCCAATGGCAGCAGAAGTTAGGGCCAATGGCAGCAGAAGTTAGGGCCAATGGCAACAGAAGTTAGGGCCAATGGCAGCAGCTCTGCATGGCCTGAGAGGGCCGCAGATCCAGTCACCCTCAATCGCTCAACTGCTGAACCTCGACATCGGGATAAGGAACATGCTTTCCTGTGCATTTCCATTCTCCTATCACGCAACAGGATTGTGCTCCCCTCAAACGCTCTGCACAGCGTTCAGCAAGAAAGATGATGTTGTCGGGGGGGATCAGGCAACAGTGCCCTGTCATTTGCCTCGCCTCGCCTGCCAGGAGTGGAAGTTACGCGACATATCGTCGTGGACAGACCTCTTTGCTGCCGGGGGGGAATGTATTTTTCTGTAACACTTTGCAAAGCAGTTTAGAAAAATACAATTCAGACCTCGTTGCACCGGGGGGGGGGAGAGGCATGGGTCCCTTTGCCCTATGGCACTATGTGACCTTTGTTACGTGGAACCCTCTCAGGGAAGAGAAGAGGCGTAGGAGGATTTGCTCCTTTGTGCTCTCTTGTTACCTCCCGAAATGTCTGCCCTTCTTCCACCCCGTTGCGCCGTGGGTAGAGGTATTCCCTCTGCAACATTCGCGCTCTAGGTCGCGCCATCAACCATTTGGTTTTGCACGTCCATGGCGGGTTCTTTTTTTCCCTCTTGATCACAAAAAGTGTTTGCGTTTAGCCTCGGGCCGCCGCCCGAGGCCTTGGGTTGATCCAGTGGCACTGGTTGGGTCGGGAACTCAACAGTGTGGCAGATTTCCTCTCCAAGATGGGTCAGTTTCTACCAGCACCAGGCCGTAGACAGTGTCAGGGTGTGCCAGAGCTGGTTGTCACACTCAGAGGGGAGGATCTCCTGGTGACACAGGAGCTAGTGCTACAGGGGGTGCAGGGCCTCCTGCTGCCCCAGGAGGAGAGACCAGCACTCTTGACGCCAGACATCACCACAGCATGGGAGGCTCTAGAGGGCTTCACATGGGAGCGGCTGGGGGGTGCGATACAGGGGGGCAGATTTGAGAGTATGGAACAGGCTCCATCGGTGCTGGCGCGCCTTTACGGAGAGGCCCGCCGCCGGGTAGGTCATCTCCTCCAGCGCTGTTGCTCCTGGGTTCTTCAGCCGGACCTTCCGCCCGGAGACCTCTGCAGCAGGTGGATGCTCCTCCTCCACTTCCAGGCGCTGCTATGTCGAGTACCCTCCTTCGAGGAGCAGCTGGGGGACCCCGCCTTTTCATCAGCCCCACACAGACCGCTCTGGCGCGGTCGACGGACTAGCTCCCACGGCCATGCCTACCCTGACCTTCGCTCCGTCGACAGCGTCGTCCTCGAGCGCTGCGCCCGTTTCGAGGCAGGCGATTGGGCCGGCCTTTTGGATGAGGCCTGTGCCTCAGTGCGCCCCGCCCAGCGGGCTTGGGTGGCGGCCCGCCCATTCACGCGACAGGCGGCGGCAGAGCAGGGTGAGGAGGGGGCGAGCGCTGGCGAGTGCGCGACCAGTATGGTGCATGCTGGGGCATTATCGAGGGCGATGCAGCAGTTTGAGGGGCGTCCACCAGCAGCAGGTACGGCCACGACTTTGGCTGCTCTCAGAGAGCGGCATCCACCCGCCACGGTGCCCATCCCGGCGTGGGTCCACTCCTTCACGACACCAAGGGGTGGAGCGGCTGGGGTGACGGAGGAGATGATGGAGGAGGCGCTGCGGGACGCGCCTCGGGGTTCGGCGGCAGGTCCCCTTGGTCTCATTATGGACTTGCTCCGTGACCTCGCCTTGGACTCACCGGCTTGCATGGAGGGCGTGGGAGGGGTCGTACGAGCTATGCTCGATGGGGCCATGCCGGCAGAGGCAGCGACGTGCATGGGTCGGAGCAGACTCATCCCTATGTTTAAGGGAGATATAGAGGCAGAAGGGGTCCGGTCGTTGGCGGTTGGTGAGGTTTGGGTCCGGCTCGCTGGCCGACTCCTCCTACGGGACAGGAACCGCTTGCACCGGGCACTTCGGCCTCACCAGTTCGGCGTAGGTGTTTCGGAGGGGGCGGGGGTGCTGGTTCATGGGGTGCATGCCATCCTCTCGGCCAACCCCGACTTCTGGCTGCTTCAGCTCGACGTCCGCAACGCCTTTAGCGAGGTGGAGCGGGCAGCGGTGTTTGAGGCGGTACGAGATCGGGGTCTTGGCATGTGGATCTCGTTCCTGCGACAGATCTACACCACCCCGACGCAGCTGCTCTTCTTCGGTGTCAGCGCAACGGCAGTGCTGGAGAGTGCCCGAGGTGTACGCCAGGGAGATCCCCTGGGCCCTGCCTTGTTCGACCTCGCTCTTGCACCGGTCCTCGAGGCATGTTCCCAGGTGCTGACGTTGGCTCGGGGGGAGCGTCGAGGCCATGTGGGGGCCTATCAGGACGATGCGACGGTGACCGCCCCCCCACAGCCCCTGGCGGCAGCCTTCTCCTCCATGGTTGCGGCAGCGGCACTACGTGGCCTACACATCCAGCCATGGAAGTGCCTCCTACTGCGGTGGACGGAGGCGGAGGTGCCCCAGGTGCTCTCTGGGCTTCCTTGTCGACGGGACGGTGTGGTGCTGCTGGGGTGCCCGGCTGGCGACGCGGCCTTCCAGGCAGCGTGGGCAGAGGGATGGCTACACGAGCAGCTGCGAGGTCTGCCGTAGGTGAGCCGGATGGAGGAGGTACAGGCGGCTATGACCTTGCTCCGACTGTGCATCATCCCCCGGGTGGACTTTTGCGTGCGGGCGCTCCCGCCTGAGGAGCATTGGCTGGAGACTCTGCATCGCTTCGACCAGGCCATTTGGGAGGCAGTACTACGCCTCCTACAGATTGCGCAGGCCCAGGAGGTGGGGTCGGTGTCCTTCGAGCTACAGCGTCTGGCTCGATGGCAATTGCAGTTGCCATTCGTCGCCGGCGGGGCTGGTCTGTTGGGGGCGAGAAACCTGGCTCCGCTAGCCTATGCCTGCTCCACAGGGAGTCTTCTGCCGGCTCTCACCAGTGAGTTCACCCCCTTCCTTCCATCGGGTGGCGCGCTGCAGCACTTGGCACCGGGGTGGGACCTGGTGGAGGAGGAGCTGCCCAGGCCGGTGTTTGCGACCCTGCCTACCTTGGAGGCGCTGTAGCAGGGCGTACAGCCGGGGCTGTACCAGCGGATGTGCAGACAGTGGTACTCGTTTCGGCGGGAGGGGTGGATTGCGGCGTGCGGCCGTCTGGCGCAGAGATGCTGTGGGTGCGCACAGGTGGGCCCGGAGGCATGTGCCCACCGGCGCGCTTGTGAGCGCCATGCCCACCAGCGTTGCTGGGCGACGACGACGAGGGGCAGTGCCCTCTGGTTGCAGGCGACCCCACCTCGTCGACAGGATCGGACGTACCTGGCCTTGGCAGACTTTCGGCTCCATGCCCAGCTGTGGTTGGGCCTCCCCCTGCCCCATCTGGAGCAGGTTGGCCTTGATGGTATGGACCCAAGAGCAGTGACCAGGAGACGGCGGATTGACACGCCCATCAAGCGCGTTCACAACGCCATCAGGGATGAGCTTGCCGACATCTTCCGCGAGCACCGGCTTTCATTTACGGTTGAGAGCGGACGCGTGCCCCGCCAGGCAGATGGGGCGGCGGGTGAGCCACGTCCGGATCTGACGCTGTCCGACCCTGAGTCAGGCTTGACCTGGGTCCTTGATGTGACTACGGTGGATCCCCAGGGGGACAGGGCATCCGGGCCAGGCGTGGCCGTTGAGGCTGCAGAGAGGGGCAAGGTGGAGCGGTATCGCCCGACGGCACGGCCGGGGCGCCACATGCGCCCTCTTGCATGGGAGACCTTGGGCACCATGGGCGACCACTTCTGGTCCTTCCTGGCCCGCCTCGCCTGGATCTGCCTGGCACGTGGGCCGCGACGGTGCTCTGCAGAGGTGTTCGAGCGCTGGGCCCAGCGTGCTGTGGCTATTGTGGCGCAGCTGGTTTCCATCGCTGCTGTGCGCAGCCAGTGTGCGGCCATCCGCTTCTACGTCGTGCTTTGCGCGGCGGCGGATGACCGTCCGGAGGGAGAGGATCTTCCGTTGCTCCAGGGTGTGGGGCTGCTGTCAAAAATGCTTTCCCGGCGTGCCTTGAACTGCCTAAGTGTCCACGGCTACCTAGTGCAAAGAGACTTCCAAGGGAGGTGTGTGCTTTGGGTCGCCACGACACCAAGTTCAGAATTCTGGCAGAATGCAGGTTGCGGGAAACTGAGAGAGGCTGCGAATCATTAATTGTTAGTTCTTTTGGTGAGATTACATTAGATTCTTATAACCTGTGACCTGAGCTTTCCAACGCATCCAAGCACGCCCAAAACGGTGCAGTATAGCCCCTGCTACGCCCATCCAAGCAACCCTTGGTGGAGCCACCTTTGGCTGCCGCCGACGTGAGTCGTCTCCGACACGAGCCGACGATGGCTCGAAGCGCCTTTCTTTCATTGACAAGTCAAAGGGCGGCTCGACCTGGTCCAGGGGACCTCCCTGGTTGCTTCCTCTAGGGCCTTGGGGTCTATGGAGCCAGTTGGAGCTGAACACGGACCACCGGCGGTGGAGTATCCCGTCACCCCGGACGGGTACCAGATTCCACCCGCCTCACCACCCGAACTTTGGGTAGGGCTAACTCTCTGAATTCTCAACCAAATCGAGCAACTGAAAGCTCGAAATCGCATGGAAAAATCCAAGGAGTCCAAATCTGCAATCAGATTGGACATCCAACCACTCTCTAGTGGTCGGACCAGGAAAACGGCAAACGGCAACCATGACAGGGGCACTTTTTAACAATCTCCCCTGTGCACCTTCCATGCCGGACGCCTCATGCTCACTCTTTACTCGTCCGCTCCAGCGCCTTCAAGCCCTTCACAACTTGTCAACCCAAGCCCTGCAAGGCTGATGACATGCCGATCCTGGGGCTGCGCCTTGGTTAAGCAATCTACAAGCATGTGCTTTGTGCTGCAATTCTGCAGCACAACTTGTCCCTTCTCCACCATGTCGCGCGCGTAGTGGTAGCGCACATCAATGTGCTTCGTCCTCCTGTGCTGCGTCGGGTTGTTGGTGAGCGAGATGGAGCCGGTGTTGTCCTCCTGGACCACCGTAGGCTCCTGCTGCGGCACGCCCAACTCCCCCAGCAACCTGCGGAGCCCCACCGCTTCCTTGACCGCCTCGGCCAGAGCGACGTACTCCGCCTCCACTGTGGAGATGGCAACGCAGTCCTGCTTCCTACTGCACCACGAGACCGTTGCACCTGCGAGGAAGAACACATAGCCAGAAGTGGACTTCCTCTTGTCCACATCATCGGCGTAGTCGGCATCAGTGTAGCAGACGAGCCGCAAGGGGTCTGACGTCCCCTTTCCATCGTACTTCAGGCACTCATGCCGCGTTGCCTGCAAGTACCGGAGGATGCGCTTCGCCGCCTGCCAGTGTAGTGGCCCAGGGTTGGCCACATACCTGCTCACCTGACCCACCGCGTAGGCCAAGTCCGGCCGAGTCGCCACCATGGCATACATCAGGCTGCCCACCACCGACTAGTANGTCGGCATCAGTGTAGCAGACGAGCCGCAAGGGGTCTGACGTCCCCTTTCCATCGTACTTCAGGCACTCATGCCGCGTTGCCTGCAAGTACCGGAGGATGCGCTTCGCCGCCTGCCAGTGTAGTGGCCCAGGGTTGGCCACATACCTGCTCACCTGACCCACCGCGTAGGCCAAGTCCGGCCGAGTCGCCACCATGGCATACATCAGGCTGCCCACCACCGACTAGTAGGGCACCTCCGCCATGTCCTCCTTCTCCTCTTTAGTTTGCGGCGCCATTGCCGCACTCAGCTCACAGCTCGTGGAGAACGTACTTGGCCACGCCCCAGTTCAAGCGTGCGCGCCCTCCGGTTCCGCGTGATGCTCACCCGGAGGTAGTACTCCAGCTCCTCTATATCCGTCATCTTAAATCTGCTGCTCAGCTGCTCCTTGAGCTGCTCCAAAGCCGCCAGATCTGATGAACACAGGATCAGGTCGTCCACGTAGAGTGCAACAATCTGATGGAGTCCATTGCTACGCCGCACGTACACGCTGTGGTCTGACTCACAGCGCTTGAAGTCGAGCTCAGCCATGTAGCCGTCCATCTGCTGGTACCAGCACCTGGGCGCCTGTTTAGCCCGTACAAGGCCTTCCGCAGCTTGCACACCTTGCCTTCTGGCGCATCCACCTCCTCCGGCACCTCAAGGTAGATCTCCTTGTCGATGATACACTTCAGGAATGCCGTCTTGACATCCATTTGATGGATCTCCATGTCCTTTGCGGCTGCCACCACGAGGATCGTCCCGATGCTTGTGAACTTGGCGACAGGCGCGAACGTCTCATCGTAGTGTTCGCCTTTCCGCTGCGCGTACCCCTTCGCCACTAGTCGCGCCTTATACTTCTCTACCTTGCTGTGCTTGGTGAGCTTCACCTTGAACACCCACTTGGAGCTTATCACCTTTGCCCCTTCAGGCCGATCCACCAACTCCCAAGTGTCGTTCTCAGCAAGGGACGCAAGTTCAGATTTTATTGCTTCGCCTCACTGTTGCCCGTCAGGCCGTGCAAGCGCCTCTTACACGGTTGCCGGCTCTGTTGCGGCTGCCATCATGCACCGCGCCATGCCGACTCAGCGGCCCTTGCTCGCGTCATACCGCTTTGTCGCATTTCGTTGCCTCCGGCTGCGACGCGGCGACCTTGGCGACGCTGGCTGCTTGTCCTGCTGCTACCCTGCTGCAACGTTGTCCTCGGCCGCGGGCTCCCCCGCGTCGACTGCTGCTTCCTGCGCTCCAGCGACACCTGTACATGCTGCATTGCCCTGCTGCGCTCCAGCACTGTCATCCTCCGAAGACCCATCATCGACCTCTGCAGCCGCCGGCTCCTCCTCCCCCTGCTTTGGAGAGTGCGCTGCGTCAATGTTGGTTGTTGCTGCTGCAGTAGCTCTGCTGCTCATCAAACGTGACGTCGCGGCTGGTGATGACGTCCTGCGTCCGAGGATCAAAGAGCCGGTACGCCTTGAGCGCACTCTCGTATCCGACGAACGCGTACGCCTTTGCACGCGGGTCCAGTTTGGAGTCTTTTCTTTGCGCAGCCTGCACCAACGCGTGCGCCTTGTACCCGAACGCCTTCAGGTGCGCCACGCTTGGTTTGCGCCCGCTCCAAGCCTCCTGCGGCGTCTTCCAGCCACCCTTCCCTTTCAGCACTGTTGTGGGGTTGAGGTTGGTGATGTAGCACGTCGTGCTCACGGCCTCGGCCCACATACTCCGTGGCAACTTTGCGTCCACGAGCATTGTCCGTGCCATGGTGAGTAGCGTCTGGTTCGCACGCTCCGCCACGCCATTTGACTGAGGAGTGTACGGAGTGGTCGGCTGCAACTCAATCCCCTGCTCCTTCAGCCACCCTCCGCAGCCCACATACTCTCCGCCATTGTCGCTGCATAGCGCTCTGACCTTGCGGCCAGTCTGCCTCTCCACCGCTGCGACGTACTTCTTCAGCCGGTCCAGCACCTCGCTCTTCCACTTCATGAAGTAGAAGTGGAAGTGGTAGACGTAGAGTTTTCTGTTGCAATCGTCGATGAAGGTGACGAAGTACCGCGCGCCCCCAATGGACGGCGTCTTGATCGGTCCGCACACATCACTGTGCACGACCTCGAGCAGGTTCTCGGCCCGCCGCTGTCCGTCTTCAAACGGTTTGCGCTTTGCCTTGCCCATGATGCAAGGCTCGCACTTGTGCTCTGCGGAATCTGCTGTTGTGTCTGCTGCACCGGTGATGTTGAGACCGCGAACCATGTCGCGCTTCGCCATCTCTTGCACGACTTCGGGCGACGAGTGCCTCAGCTACCGATGCCACAGCTGCAGGTCTGCTCCCCCGCCTTTAGCGAGGTTGAGGACGCGTGCTGGCGGGTCTGCTGCGTCTGTTGCCGAGGGGATGACCCTGGTCTCAACGATGTAGAGGCCTCCCTCGTGCTTCGCCTCAAGCACGACCTCATCGCCGTCGTCCATCCGCACGACTGCACCTTTCATGCGGAAGAGCACTTCATACCCCTTGTCTGTCAAGCGGCTCACACTCAAAATGTCAGCCAGGCCGGGGGCATGTTGCACGTTTAGGATAACACATTGCGCCTTTTTACCACCAACCACCACCTCTATGTCCACATCACCTTGGCCGGCCGCAGGTTCGACCTTGTCGTTGGCGGTCACCATGGACTTTGCAGACTTGGTGTAGTTGATGAACCCCACCTTCTCGACTTGGGTATGCTCCTCCGCACATGAGTCGAGGCACTGCCNCCGCCGTCCATCCGCACGACTGCACCTTTCCTGCGGAAGAGCACTTCATACCCCTTGTCTGTCAAGCGGCTCACACTCAAAATGTCAGCCAGGCCGGGGGCATGTTGCACGTTTAGGATAACACATTGCGCCTTTTTACCACCAACCACCACCTCTATGTCCACATCACCTTGGCCGGCCGCAGGTTCGACCTTGTCGTTGGCGGTCACCATGGACTTTGCAGACTTGGTGTAGTTGATGAACCCCACCTTCTCGACTTGGGTATGCTCCTCCGCACATGAGTCGAGGCACTGCCGGTTGGCGCCTTACAGGTCGTGGTTCTTTGTGTCGTTGAGGAGCGCCTTCTTGCCTTCGGCGCCCTTGCTGCCGGCCTGCGCCTCCTCTGGACACTCCTTGGCCTAATGGCCCTCCTTGCCACAGTTATGGCATGCACCTTTCTTAGCGCCCTTCTTGCCGCCGCCCTTACCACCGCCTTGCTTGCCGCTGCTACTGCCACCCTGCGTTTTGGTGACCAGGGCAGTTGAGGGTGATGAGGTCTCGCCACCGCTGCGACGGTGTACCTCGTTGCGGATGTACTCGGCGACTGCGCCGTAGGTGAGTTTATTCTCCTCCCAACCTCCTAGCACGGTGATGAGAGGACCCCAACTGTCGGGTAGAGCCATGAGGAGCGCCATTGCCTGCATCTTTGTGTCAATCTTCCACCCCACATCATTGAATTGTGAGGCAAGAGACTCAATCTGCTGTATGGCAGAAATGACATCCTCACCCTCCTCGATCCTCACCGTCAAGAGTCGCTTCATTGCGAAGATCTTGTTGGCTAGGGATGTTGATTGGTAAATGGAGCAGAGCTTCTTCCACGCGTCGGTTGCCAGCTCGCAGCCATGGATATAGCCCCACTGAGATTCATGCAGCGCCGACAAGAGGAGCATCAGCGCCTCCGTATTCTTCTTCGCGAAGGCCTTCTTCTCCTTGTCTGTTGCGCTCGCATCTTGAACTTCCGTTCCCTTCATGAGCTCCAGTAGTCCCTTGTGCGCGAGGTAGATCTCAAAATGCCACCGCCACAGCCCAAATCCAGGGCCGCCCATGTACTTTTGGATGGGCGAGGACTCCGGCTTCTGCGCCATGTTGAACTTGTGCGAAGGACAGTCTCAGAGTGCGACGGCGACGTCGCCCGGAGCGACACTCCCGTGCGTTCACACCAAGCCGTGAACGTCTTGGTGGGCAGGTCAGGGCTGTGGGCCCATTACCCTTTGTCAGGAATGCTTTTCCGGCGTGCCCTGAACTGCCTAAGTGTCCACGGCTACTTAGTGCAAAGAGACTTCCAAGGGAGGTGTGTGCTTTGGGTCGCCACAACACCAAGTGCAGAATTCTGGCAGAATGCAGGTTGCGGAAACTGAGAGAGGTTGCGGATCATTAATTGTTAGTTCTTTTGGTGAGATTACATCAGATTCTTATAACCTGTGACCTGAGCTTTCCAACGCATCCAAGCACGCCCAAAACGGAGCAGTATGGCCCTGCTACGCCCATCCAAGCAACCCTTGGTGGAGCCGCCTTTGGCTGCCGCCGACGTGAGTCGTCTCCGACACGAGCCGACGACGGCTCGAAGCGCTTTTCTTTCATTGACAAGTCAAAGGGCGGCTCGACCTGGTCCAGGGGACCTCCCTGGTTGCTTCCTCTAGGGCCTTGGGGTCTATGGAGCCAGTTGGAGCTGAATACGGACCACCGGCGGTGGAGTATCCCGTCACCCCGGACGGGTACCAGATTCCACCCGCATCACCCCCCGAACTTTGGGTAGGGCTAACTCTCTGAATCTTCAACCAAATCGAGCAACTGAAAGCTCGAAATCGCATGGCAAAATCCAAGGAGTCCAAATCTGCAATCAGATTGGACATCCAACCACTCTCTAGTGGTCGGACCAGGAAAACGGCAAACGGCAACCATGGCAGGGGCACTTTTTAACAGCTGCCACTTGCCCTTGGGCTATCCGCTCTGTGTTCGGTTGAACCGGTCTTTGCCGGTACGTAGCTCACTCCTTTCTATTTCTGTCTCACTCCCACCGTTCATGTGCCGTTGGTGGCGGCGACACTTTTTATACCCCGTAGATNTCAACCAAATCGAGCAACTGAAAGCTCGAAATCGCATGGCAAAATCCAAGGAGTCCAAATCTGCAATCAGATTGGACATCCAACCACTCTCTAGTGGTCGGACCAGGAAAACGGCAAACGGCAACCATGGCAGGGGCACTTTTTAACAGCTGCCACTTGCCCTTGGGCTATCCGCTCTGTGTTCGGTTGAACCGGTCTTTGCCGGTACGTAGCTCACTCCTTTCTATTTCTGTCTCACTCCCACCGTTCATGTGCCGTTGGTGGCGGCGACACTTTTTATACCCCGTAGATGTGCCGGTGCAGGGGCGGCTTGCATGTTCTCCATTCCTATAAATTAATATCCTTGCTAAAAAAAAAAGTGTTTGCGTTTCCTCCCCAAAAAAGAGAAGCCGTTAGCAACATGGCATGAGGACAACAAGTACAATCTGCACCAGATGCCCCCACGGGTTTTCCTGGATGACCTGTCAGCCATGTAGGGATGGACGGCTGATCACCCACCACTTTGACGTTTTGCAACAAGTTCACGGAAAATCATCGGTGATGGATGGCTTGATCCACCACTGAATCTAGTTGCACTGCCTCACAAATCCCATCCTCAGCCCTCACAACTTTCTGTCATCCTTCAAAGACTCAATCCTGCGCTCAAGATGGGCAATAGAGAGAGTGCCATGCTGTGCTCACCTTGCGAGAAGCAAGGCAGACCCCTTTGGGTCGGAGGACAAGACGTCGCTTCCAGGAGAGGAGGAGCTCACCCCTGCCCTCATCTGGCGGTTCTTCATTTGTGGCTTCGTCTACAAAAACTCTTGTGTGGAAAACAAAAAAAAAAACAGAGCAGGAGAAGAAGGAACTCACCCCTGCCCTCATCCGGCGGTTCTTCATTTGTGGCTTCGTTTACGAAAAATCTTGTGTGGAAAAACAAAAACAAAAAAAAAAAAGAAAAAAGAGAACAGAACAGGAGAAGAAGGAACTCACCCCTGCCCTCATCTGGTTGAGGCCGCCGTTGGCGTGCACTGTGAGGTATCCGCGCGTCCAGTTGCGCGTGCTCTCTGGTGTGCCGGTTTGCGTGCAAGAGCAGGGGGGAGGGAAAAGGAATAGGAGGAAGAGGAAGAGGAAGAGAAACAGGAAGAGGAGGGGGGAGGCGGAGAGGAAGAGGAAAAGGTCGAGGAAGCAGAATAGGAAGGGGAAGAGGAAGAAGAAGAAGAGGATGGGGAAGGAGATGATGAAGAGGAAGAGGAAGAGGAAGACGAAAAAGAAGAGGAGAATGGAAGAGGAGGACGAAGAAGAGGAGGAGAAGGAAGAGGAGGCAGTAGAGGCAGAGGAAGAGGAACAAAAAGGGGAAAAAGAAGAGGACAAGGAAGAGAAAGTGCGAGACAAAGAGGAGGACGATGAGGCAGAGAAGCGTAAGGGTGGAGATCGACTTCATGGTTCTGAAAGAAGAGCTGTGGTGAGCCTATTGGAATTCAAAACAGAGTTTCAAATTACTCCCACACATAATTTAAAACAAACATGTGAAAGGTATGGCAAATCAGGAGCTTAATGCCAATCATAAGGGACAAAAAGGTAGTTAGGGGAAAGATGAAGGACAGGGCATTGCCATTGGACCGCCATGATGTGTCTCTCATGGACAGAGGATGCATGATGTTTATTTTTTAAACGCTTTGCAAAGCGTTAAAAAAAAATCATGCTGTGTCTCTCATGGACAGAGGCCGTGTGGACCCTTTCGTCCAGATGCTGTTCGGACATGTCTTCCTTCCTTCCCCGAGTTGCAGTTGGATTTGTATTTATTGAATGCTTTGCAAAGCGACAAAGAAATAAAAACCAGGTGGATTCGCCTTCCTCCGAGAATGCACTGTACTGCGTAGATGTGACTTGTGCCATTTCTCTTTTTGCAGTGGCAAGGACTTTGGCATCTTCCCCACTATTTCTTCATGGGAGAAAAAAGAAGAAAGAAAAAAGAAAAAAGCGCGACATTCGCGAAGAGAGCACCGCAAGCTCACCGATGTACTCTTTGCTGGGTTGGTCGCACGGGTGGAAGCCTTGGTTCGGAGGTTTCTGCCACAGCCTGGACGCGGACAGCAGCTGACTTCGCACAGGAAAGACAAAAGACAAAGTCGAAGACAAAAACACAAAGACAAAGACAAAGACAAAGACAAAAGGCGAAGACAAAGGCAAAGGCAAAGACAAAGACAGAGGCATGGGCAGCAGTAGGGTGCGTGAGAGTGAGAGGGTGATTGTGTGCGTTGCTGAGAAGAGAACGTGTTCCCTATTGTGTCCTCCTTCCCATTGCCGCTGCAGTTATCTTCCGATGTGAAGGCAATGTGAAAGGAGAAAGGGGAGGATTTTCGAGGGAAGGGAGGAGAAAAAAAGAAGGGAGGGAGGCAGGGAGGGAGTGGAGAGGGGAGGGAGTGGAGAGGGTAGGGAGGGAGGAAGGGGGGGGGGAGAGAAAGAGACAGGGACAAGGAAATGAAGGTGTCGAAACAGGGCAGAGTAACCCTGAGAGAGGGGTGGGCTCTTGAACCCCAAGCCCAAGGTACACGTGTGTCTCTTGCCTCACTGAAAAGACATCCTGAGGATTCGAAACTTCACACACTAATGACAGAGAAAATTCGCACGGATCCTTAACAATGGTGGATCTTGGTGCTCGTACTACGCTCTAGGGTTTCAACACAAGGGAAGGAGGAGGCAGGGAGAATGGGGAGAGGATGAGAGGAAGCGAGAGCGGGGGGAGGAAGAGATGGTGGATAAGAAGGATTGCAGAGAAAGAGGGCAAGCAGGAGAAAACAATGTCAGAGAAGGGAGGGAGGGA
>SZWC01000368.1:317290-333700 GCA_023375785.1 Penium margaritaceum
GCGCACGCACGCACGCACGCACGCACGCACGCACGCACGCACGCACGCATGCACGCACGCACGCACGCACGCACGCACGCACGCACGCACACATGTGTGCGCGTGCGCACGCAAGTGCATCCATGGCCATCTGCTCAAATTGATGAGAGCGCAAATGTGCACGTGGTTTGCACGTGCTGAAATCCATCCACATCGCACACATACACACAGATGACGACGTATACATGCATGCTGTTTTAGTGATCTCATGGTACGCATCATGGATGCCATTCGCCTCAGAAGGTGGATGGAATGCATCTCATTGGTGGGTTCAGTTGTGCTGCTGCTGCTGCTGCTGCTGCTGCTGCTGGTGCTGCTACTGCCGCTGCTGCTGCTGCTGCCGCTGCTGCTGCTGTTGCTGTGTTGTGACTGCTTCAGTCTCCGAGAGAAAGGGGAAACTGTTTAGAAATAGTGTTGCAAAGGCAGCAGCAGGAAAAAGTGGACACAATCTCTGTCACTGTCGCCAGCAGTGACAGAAACAACAGCAGCAGTAGCAGCAGGAACACTGGCAGCAGCACCAGCACCAGCAACAAAGCACCAGCACCAGCACCACCAGGACCAGCAGCACCACCAACACCAGCACAAGCACAAGTACCAGCACAAGCACCAGCACCAGCACTAGCACCAGCGCCAGCACCAGCACCAGCGCCAGCACCAGCACCAGCACCAGCACCAGCACCAGCACCATCACCATCACCAGCACCAGCACAATTACCAGCACCGCCGCCGCCGCCACCGCCGCCGCTGCCACCACCATCACCAGAAGCAGCAGGAGCACCAGCAGCAGCATAGCAGCACAATCAGCAGCACTAGCAGCAGTCCCACCACCAGCTAAAAGCAGCATTGCAGACTGATTCTGCAAGGTTTTGCAAAGCCTTCAGCGAAAAAAATTACCTTACCTGCGGCAAAGACACAGAGTTGAGACCGCCATTGCCGTCTTGCTCGAAGAGGCAGAGTCTTAGCAGGCTTAGCCTCCACGCCCACAATCCTTCTGCACGTGCTGGTGCTGGTGGTGGTGGTGCTGCTGCTCCTGCTGCTGTAGTGGCCGCGCCCGCTACTGCTGCAGCTCCAGCTTGCACCTCTTGCTGTCGTCGCTGAAGGCACGGCCCGGCAGTAAGATGAGCAGGAGGTAGGGTACGTCAGCTTCACTCCTTGCTGCATCGGCTCCGGCTGCAGCTTCTGCTTCTGCTGGTACTGTCCGCCTGCGACGGCGGAAGCTCCAACGCCATGCTGACACGTGGCTGCGATCATCGTGCTACTTGAATCCGGTTCGAGCCTCGACCAAGGGTCGTGACGATAGGGGTTGCCCGCCTTCCGACGCACGCCCTCCCAAATTTCCTTGCTTTGACCTTCACTGTTGTGTCCGTCGAGACGAGGTGGAGAACTCTTCAATAAACAGATCCTCGAGATAGAAAGAAATGGGAGAGAAAACGGAACCCAGCCTTGCGTTGCTCGGAGAGACGGCGTGGCTAGTTCCCCGATCGCCCCCATTTTCAGCCAACCATGTCTAAGATGCCCCCATTCTGAGAACAGGTACTACGTCGCCCCCATTCGAACCATTTCAGACTAGGAATTAGTTTTCCAAATTGCCCCCATATAGCTACGTCGCCCCCATTTTTGGGGGAGACGTAGCCAGAAATGGGGGCAAGACGTCGATATATTTCATCCGCCTTGGGCGTGCTAGCCATCATTCCCTGGAGCACCACAAGTGCGGACTACCTAGCCATAAGTTTCCATATGGGGGCGACTTACCATTTTTCTCAGAATGGGGGCGTCTCAGACATGGTTGAGCGAGAATGGGGGTGACTTAGAATGTCGCCCGAGACGGCGACCCTTCAATGTAGTTTGCGCAACAACTCGAGCTGAGCTGGCAATCTTGAGCTGGACATGCCATGAGTTTCTTCCGGCGCCATAACCCAATCAGCCATGAGCCCCAACATTACAAGGACTCTCGTTGAGTCATTTACCTGAGGTAGAAAAAACATCCATTGAATAGATGAAAGCTCTACATATATGAAAAAGACTTTTCAACTTCAAGAAGAGTGAAACATGCTGGGTGCGCCTGGTTCTCGTTGAAATGCGTAGTTGGGGCTCCTCAACGATCGATTTCAGCGATGACCGCAACATCCTCTCCACGTGGTTTTTGCATTACAATTTCCTACGTTGCGTAGTTTGAAACTCCACGTCGATCCATCCAGATAAACTCAAGGCTTCCCTCCTCCAACAATCCTAGTGTGCCCCACACAAAACATGGATGACTGAATGGAATCGACCCGACAATCCCCGCCTCCACCAATCACGTGCGAATATCAATATTTGGAACCTCAACATGCGTCCGCGTTCAGGAAGAGGCGCTCCAGACCAAACCGGCTGCGCCACTCTACTTACCGGCGATGATGATTACTACGCGACCTGCTGTTGGTTTTTCACGCATCTCTCATTCTACTATGTTGTGTCCTCCCTGCTTGTTTACATCGGCGTGCAGATCACTGATGCCTAGACGCGACGCAGCTGGAGTGTCGTCTGGTGGAGTCGACGCACGCTGAGGCCTACACACATCGTGCTGGAGCCTCCTCCCTCCAACTTGCTCAGCTCTATCAGCAGACCTCCTCGACGATCGTGCCGCCGGCAGTCACTGTCGCTGCACATGATGTTTGCACGCATCCAGTGCTCAGTCTGAATGTGCTTTCTGCATCTGCAGCGCCATGCTCTGCTTAGGGTCCAAGTTTCATGTTATTTGGGCACCGTTGGGACCGGGGACTAGCGTAGAGGCCACATGGGTTTAGGCGGCTATAAGCCATTGCTTCTATTTTTCTAGGTGATTCTCATGACACAACTGCATTTGCAGCATGCGTATTATGGTATGGTCCAATTTTCAAGCAAAACGGAGGACGCACGGGTTTTGGGTTGTCGGTTGTTTGGCAGGGCTCACCAAGAAAACACTACCTGCCAGAAAATAGGTCATTTTTCTGGTTGGCTTAGAAACTTAGTAACAAGCTCTACAGAGCTGGGGGGGGGGGCTAGAACTTGGACGGGTCTCCCATTGTTGCTTATTCTCACTTCCTAATGAGTCATTTCCGGTTTTCAGCTTGGTCTGTTGCAAACTCTGGCATATGCGTTTCTGAGTAACAACACCAGTACTCTCAGAATTAGACTCTAGTGTAGCAGGCAGAGGGGGCAGCCTAAGCAACTAGCGTGGGGCCCTAGACGTCGCATCAACAACGCTACTACCCCAACCTGCTACATTAGGATTTCAAGCTTGGTGTCAAAGCCAAAGCGTAGCAGAAGTAGCAGAATAAAGGAGAACACGTCCAGTCAACGCCGGCGGTCCCCAGAAAGCGCCCGTGTAGGGGAAATGCTCCTAGATTCTTTCCCGTAGCATTGACCCGCCGGGTGGCGTCTTCAAAACGCTCTCGATGAGAGGGTAATGCTGGCAAACGTTTTTTGGCAGCACTGAACCCACGATGGTGGTAGCGGTGGTAGACTGGCGTCCAGTGCGGCCGACAAACGTTGGAGCGGCGTCGACGCACGTGGCGACGACACCGCTAGAAAAGTGACTGTGCTAATGTTGCAAGAGCAACAGCAGTAGTAGCAGCACACAGCAAGCAAGCAACATCTATTACAGCGAGCAACAGCACTTGCAACAAGTAGCAATAACGGCCGCAGGAAGCAGCCGCAACCGGCAGTAGCAGCAAGCAACGAGCAGCAGCGAGCATCGAGTAGCAAGTAGAAGCACTGGACAGCGGGAAGCAGTAGCGAGCTATAGCAGCAACGAGCAGTAGCAACAGCTTGTAGCAGCAGCTCGCGACAGCAGCAACAACAGCTCGCAACGATGGCGATGAGTTGACGTAGCAACGACCATCAGTAGCATTAACAGGGAGCAGTCGCAACACAAAACAGCAGCGAGAAGCAATAGCAACGAACAACAACAGCAGCAGCAAGCGGTAGCAACAGCGAGCAGCAGTTGAAGCAGCACGCACTGACAAGATAGGAAAAAAAGTAAAAACAAAACAAGGGCAAGAAGATCACCACGGAGAGCCGAGGTTGGCTCCCACCCACACCGTTGCTGCAGTAGTAGCTACAAGAGTAGCCGCTATGTGTAGCGGTACAACTCTAGTAGTAGTTGCAGCATGCAGCAGCACAGCAACAGTAGCTATAGTGACAGCAACTGCGGCAGCATGGTGCAATGCGGCTGTAACAGCAGCAGCCGCATGCAGCAGCGTAACAGCAATAGCAGCTGCTACAGCACCTACAATAGATAGTAGTACTACTTAGCAATGCTGTATAGCAGCACCAGTAGTTGTTGTGATAGTAGTAACAACTATAGCAGTTGTAGCACGTAGCAGCGTAGTTGCAACAACAACAACAGCGGCAGCATCGTGCCGTAGCATAACGTAGTAGTCATTGTAGAAACAACGTACAGCAATAGCGTAGAGCACATTAGTAGTATGGTGAAATCACTCAAATGTCAGAGGAAACGTCAGTAGCAGCAGCAATAGTTGCACCAATAGTCACTGTAGTTAGAGCTGCCACAACAACGTCAGCTAGCACCAGCTGACGTTTGTGCTAACGTCACTACTGACGTCAACACCTACTCCAATAAGAAACAGAAAAACAACAAAGAAAAATAACAAAGTGGGGACTAAAGAAAGGGGATCATGGAGGACAGTAGGGAGGGCTCCTCTCCTACTAGAGGACCCAACTCCCCCACTTTCTACAGCAATTGCAACAACGACAAGAGTAGTAAGAGCTGCCATTGCTATAGCAGCAACAATAGCAGCAGGAATAAAAGCAGTCGCTGCCATAACAACAGCAGCAATAGTAGCAAGAATTCCCACACCAACATCCACTACAGCAGCAACACTAGTAGCAATAGCAGTAGGAGCAACAGTAGTAGCAGCTACCACAATAGTAGCCACTATAGCAGAAGCAACAACAACAATAGTAGAAGCCGCGGCAGCAACAACAACAACAGCCACAACAGCAGTAGCAAGAGCAGCCTTCGGAGCACCAACACCCTGCAGGCTCTTTAGTCGGTCTTGCTGTCTCGGCAAATCCGTTAGCCACCATACACCTACAGCACGTAACGCTGACACAACAGCTAGTAGTAGTGTAGCCACAAACACAGTTGCCACAACAGCAGTCGTTATAGCAGTAGCAGCAGATGCGGTAGTAGCATCAGTATTCGTCGCCCGTTTTTCCTCCCGGACATCCTAGTCCCGTCGTTTCCTTTGCTACCCAGTACTTGGCACAATAACACACCCTGCGCCAAAGTCAGATTGTGTCTTCAGTCTTAGGCCCCGCTTTCGGTGCTGGTCGTATGCTGAAGGACTTTGAAACCTCGCCCCTGAGGCTTCAGTCTGGCAAGCAGTTCCGGAACTTGTAGCTCCGGAACTGCTTGCCAGCCTGGTCCCTGGTCTCTGCCTCACTGGAAAGACGATGAGGGGACGGGAGCTCAGCTTCCGCATCTGGGCGCAGGGTGAGGGCATATGGCCATACTACGCCTTCCCCTACGACTCCACCTAGGCCGACCACGTCTATGATGCTGGTCGTGCTGTACGTGCCCATGTTCTCGTCGCCCCTCCGGCCTCCCGTCTTGCTCTCAAGCCCTTCCTCGGCGAATTCTCCATTGGTGGCCTCCCCGACCCCACAGCGATGTGGCACATCCTCACGCCCCCTCATTTCTTTCCAACGAGGTAGAGACCAGCCCCCTGCTTCAGAAGTTCAACTCCCTCCAGATGGGGGAGACCGAGACGGTCACCTCATACTAGCAACGGGTGGAGGACATTCATCGCCACTTGGGAACTGCTGCACTACCCCTTCTATCCGTGCTCCTCACCATCAAGCGTTGTACAACCGATGCATTCGCCAACGTATTCGTCCATTACACCCAGAAAATTTCCGTTGTAATGGCTATCCACAGCACCCTCATGCCCTGGGCATTTGAGCTCTTTCTCTACATGGAGGAGGCCCGTGAGGAGTCCCGCATCCGGCGCAAGAAGGCCCTCAACTCTCCTACCTTTGCCTTGGTGGTTGTTGCCTCCCCCGTAGCAGTTGCGACCTCCGGCGCCTCATCCTTCAGCAAGAAGAAACGTAGGGGCAGGAGTCGAGCGGATCAAGTGGCAGTAGGTTATTCTGCCATAACTATGGCCATGCAGGACACGGATGGTACACGTGCTCGCTCCCGACAGACGAGACGCGCGTCATCGCCACCATGCGTCGCCAGCGTGAGCGCCGCCTCGCCACTACTGTCGTGACTGTCATTGCTCCTGTTGTACCCGCACCAACCGCTTCCTTTCATTCTCCGCAACATCATCCGCAACCGTCGCCGTCCGCTCCTCCATCACTGGCGCCTTCCTCCTCCTTCCCAGCCTCCGGTACCGCCACACCGCAGTCCTTCTCCTCCGTCGTGCCCTCCATCCATGAGCGTCTGTTGGAGCAAGTCAGCGCATTCTAACTCGGACTGCCTCGTCCTCCTCCCCAGGGTAGTGTCAATTACGTCATCGCTGGTGCCCCTGCCTTGCCATGCATGACAGATTCTGATCTGCGGTTGTGCCTTGTACCTTCGTATGTTCCGTTCTCTGTCGTGTCCTCCTCACTTGCTCCTCTTCATGATAATGTCCCATGGCTGGATGTCTGGCAGTCCTGGTTCACACCCTCGTCCACTGCGTCCGCATCCCTTGCCAACTACCATGTCACGATTAGCGACTAAGCGACACTAGTCGAGGATCCGGCCAAGACCTGGATCATTGACTCCGGGGCCACGCATCACATGACGGCCTTCGTGTGAGGCCTTCAATTTCCTTGGCCCCGTTACCGATGTCTCTTGGTTTCGGACAGGCTCTGGTCATGTTTTACCCGTTCGAGGCATTGGTGTTGTTTGTTTTTGTGACTGATGTCCTCTTCGTCCTTGTTGTTGAGCTCAGCCTACTGTGCGTCACGGCACTTGACCGCATGAGCATGGATGTACTGCACATGCGTGGTGTTGGCACTGTAGTTTTGCATCCGTCCGGTTGTGTCGTTTTGCATGCCACCACATATGGCAACTTGTGGCACGTGCCGCACTTGTACGTCTCCCCCTCCGTCCCCTCCCCATCGGCCGACATAGGCCACGTGTTTGTTACAAGCATACTCTCTCCGCAGCACACACGTCTCCTACACCGTCGCCTCTGTCACTTCCACTCTTCCACTGTCGACAGCATGCTCCGCATGCAGCCCGCTACGGGCGTGGACCCAACCTCTTTTCTCCATCCATGTCCCACGGAGTGCATTGAGTGTGCTGAGGGGAAGATACATCGGTCCACCTTCCTAGTCCTCCTCGTGTGCGCCCGCCCCTCTACACTTGGTCCACTCTGATATCATGGGCCCCCTCCCGACGGAGTCCGTCGGGGAGCACGGACGCTACGTCCTGAATCTTACCGACGACTACTCTCGCTACCACTGGGTCTTCTGTCTTTGACAGAAGAGCGATGTCACCCACGCCATTCGAGACTGGCTCGTCCCTTCTGAGCGTGAGTGTGGTCGCCCTGTCAGTCGCTTCTACTCTGATCACGGTGGCGAGTTTATGGGGGAGACCACACTCTTCCTCGCCTCCCGTGGCATCCATCATGAGACATCGGCGCCTTACACGCCAGCCCAGAACGATGTCTCAGAGCGGTGGAACCACACCTTGGCCGACGTTTTCCGCACCATGCGCGTCAAGTCTGGTGTTTCCAATGGCTTCTACTTCAAATTCAAGGCCTACGTGATGTGGGTTTGGAACCGGATTCCCCACAGACCTCTTTCCCGTCACTCCACACCGTACCAGCACTAGTGTGGCGAGCGCACCGACCTCCAGCCGGCTCATGTATGGGGCTGTGTAGCCATCGTGTTACTGCCTGCCCTACACCAAGGCGGCAAACTTGAGCCTCGCAGCCGGCCCGACACCTTTCTTGGCGTCTCGTATCATTCCAAGGCATGGTGCTTAGGGGATCCATCCCGGCACTCCATCGTCGAGTCCTGGAATGCCCTCTTCTTTCACAACCTGTTTCCCCGTGACCTCATTCGCTACGGCACGTCGATATCCCTCCCGTCTCGTGGGAGAGAGGTGGGTCAGCCTTCTGTCCAACCGCGTCTGGGCATCACATCGGCAACGCCCGCTGGCATCTCTACGCCGGCTGCCTTGTCCCTATCTGCCAATTCCTCCGGGCCAGCTTCTCCATCTGTGTTCGCTGGAATATCTATATTGGCTGCCCCGTCCGTGTCTGTCAGCCCCTCCGAGCCAGCTGCCCAGCTGCATCCGCTGGCACCTATGCGTCGGCTGCCTCGTCCGTGTCCGCCAGCCCCTCCGGACCAACTGCCCAATCTACGACCGCTGCCACCTATGTGTCGGCTGCCCCTTCCGTGTCTGCCAGCCCCTCCGCGCCATCTAGCCCATCAGCGTCCGCTGGCACCTCTGTGTCGGCTGTCCCGTCCGTGTCCGCCAGTCCCTCCAAGCCAATTGCCCCATCTGCTTCCGCTAACACTCCTGCGTTGGCCGACCCGTCTATGTTTGCCAGCCCCTCCAAGCCAGCTGCCCCATCTATGTCCGCTGGCACCTCCAAGCTGGTCGTCCCGGCGGCGCCAGTACGCTACACACATGGTCGGGCGGGAGTCTTCAACCACGATCTTCAACGAGCCCACAGGCCACCGCCTCGCGCCTCATCGTGCCACAACCCCCTGTCACCGCACGAGGTGCTTTGCCTCCCAACTGACCCACTCCCACAGTCATGAGTGGGGACCCTAGCACCAAAGCGCTTGGCTTGGCCACATTGGCAGTCATCACTGACCTCCATCCGGGGTCAGCATTGGGCTACTCCATGCTCCATCAAGAGCATGGATATGTCGTCACAACCTCCCTCACACGTACACCACCTAGAGCGCGAGATGCTCACGCACTCATAGTCCGACCCACGGAACACCCAGAGGAACCAGGCACCCTGCGCGAGGCTTGGACATCTCCCGAGGCCGCACACTAGGAGGCTGCATGCACCGACGAGCTCGACGCCATTCAACAACATCATACCTATGAGCTTGTCGACGTTCCCCCCCCGGCCGAAAGGCCATCGGCGGCAAGTGGGTCCTCAAACGCAAGTGGAAGCCGGACACGTCCCTAGACAAGTACAAGGCCCGTCTTACAACCAAGGGATTTGCTCAAGTCCCTGGGATCAACTATGACCCGATCTTTGCCCTAGTCGGTCGGTTCTCCACTAGCCGGGCGTTGTTCAGTCTGGTTGCCCAACATGGGTGGGAGCTGCACCATATGGATGTGAGCAATGGTTTTCTCCATGGCAAAACTGACGGTGAGGAATTGCATATGACACAACCTCTAAGCTTCGACGATGGCTCCGGCAACGTCCGGAAGATACGAAAGGCCCTCTATGGCCTGAAGCAGTCACCTCGCTGCTAGAATCAGAAGATCAGCCGTATGCTTCTCAGCTGCGGTCTCCTTTGCAGCACTGCCGACCCCGCACTGTTCATCAGTCTGTGAGGCCAGAATTTAGTCCATGTCCTGGTCTATGTTGACGACCTACACATCGCGTCACCAGTTGCTGCTGTCATCCAACGAGTTAAGGACCTGCTGCATGCCGCCTACCAGATGAAGGAACTCGGGCCAGTTAGAATCTTTCTGGGCATGGAGCTTGAGCATGATCGCTCCTTGGGTTTCCTGCACGTCCATCAGGCCGCCTTTGTCCAGACTCTGTCAGGGCGCTTCGCTGAGGACCTGTCCCTCGTGTCGAGAGCATCCTCACCCATGTCACCCGATGGGCAGCCGAAGCTGAAGAGCTCCGATCCAGCTATTGTGGGGAAGCTAGTCGATGTGACCACGTATCTACGTGTCATCGGGTCACTGATGTTCCTGGCGACGACTAAGCGTCCAGACATTGCATTCGCCAGCAACCTACTAGCTCAGTTCTCTTAGGAGCGGCATCACCTCTACTTTGAGGCCTCGGTTCAAGTACTACGCTTTGTCGTCTTGACCAATGGCGAGGCCTCATGTTCCGTCAACAACCATCCGTTGTTGGTGTAGGCTATACTGACTGTGAATGTGCTGGCCGTTCGGACGGTAAGAGTCGAACTAGCGTGATCTTTCTGGTCGGTGGCACGGCTGTGTCATGGCGCAACGGCAAGCAAGGCTACATTGCACGCAGCATTGATCAGGATGAGTATGTGTCCCTTGATTCTGGTGCATGTGACAGTATGTGGCTACGTCGCCTATTTTCCGAGTTGCGTCAGTCTGTCCCATCCATCACGTTCGACTGTAACAATGAGAGTGCCATGGCCATTGCTGATAATGACGGCATGCATCACACTCGCACAAAGCACATCAATGTCGAGTATCACTATGTGCATTCATTGTTGCACAACGACAGCATCAGCATCGTGTGGATTGAGACGACATGCCAGGTGCCTGAATTCTTGACCAAGGAACTGAAACGTGACTCGTTCAAGAAGGTTGTGAGTGTGGTTGGCGTGCATCCTTGAGATCTTCTCTCTCTACCCCAGTCCGCTTGGTCTCCGTGTTCTCTGTCCGTCCATGTGCACTACGCCTGTGAGTCATGGGGGTGTGTTGGTTTTTCAAGCATCTTTCATTGTACTCTGTTGTGTCCTCCCTGCTTGTGTACATCGGCGTGCAGATGACAAACGATGAGACGTGACGCTACTGGAGTGTCGAGTTGTGGAGCCGACGCACGCTGAGCCCTACACGCATCTCGCTGGAGCCTCCTCCCTCCAACGTGCTTAGCTCCATTAGCACACCTCCTCGGAAATCGTGCCGCTGGCAGTCACTATAGTTGCACATGCTTTCTACACATGTCTAGTGCTGAGTCTGATTGCGCTATTGCATGTCCAAAGGCATGCTCTGCTTAAGGTCCAAGTTTCATGTTATTCGGACACCCTCGGCACCGGGGACAAGCGTAGACGCCGCATGGGTTCAAGCGGCTATAACTCATTGTTGTTATTTTTCCAGGTGATTCTTATCGTACTATTGGTTTTTTCACACATCTCTCACTTGTACTCAGTTGTGTACTCCCGCCTTGTGTACATCAGCGTGCAGATGACTGAAGGCGAGACGCGACGCTGCGGGAGTGTCGGCTGGTGGACTCGACACACAGTGAGGCATACATGCAGTTTGCTAGAGCCTGCTCCATCCAATTTGCTCTACTCCATTGGCAGACCTCCTCGGCAGTCGAGCCGCCGGCAGTCATTGTTGCTGCTTATGTTGTCTACACGCGTCTAGCGCCGTATCTGACTGCACTGTTGCATTTGCAGCACCATATTGTGCCTAGGGACTTAGTTTCACGACTTTCGGGAATTGTTGGTACCGGGGATTAGCGTAGACGCTACCATGGTTTAGGCAGCCATAACTCCTCACTGCTATTTTTCTAGCTAATTTGGACCGCACAACTATGTTTGTAGCATGCGTGTTATGGTATGGTCCAGTTTTCAGGCAAAAACAGACGACGCCCGGGTTTTGGGCTGTCGGTCGTCTGGCAGGGCTCACCGAGGAAACCCTGCCTGCCAGAAAATAGGTCTATTTTCTGATTGGCTTAGAAATTGAGTAACAAGCTTAAGAGAACTAGGGGGGAGCTAGAATTTGTAGGGGTCTCCCATTGTTGCTCATTCTCAGTTCTTAATCAGTCATTTCCTGTTTTCAGCTGTTCTCTGGCGCTAACTCTGGCACGCGCAGTTCTGAGTAACAAACACGAGAGCTCTCATACTTGGGCTCTGGTGCAGCAGACTGAGGGGGCAGCTTTAGCAACGAGCATAGGTTCCCGCACGCTGCATCAACAACGCTCATGCCCGAACGTGCTGCTGTAGGAGTTTTCTTGTTGGCACGACTATGTTCGTAGCCTGCGAGTTATGGTATGGTCCTTTCTTCAGGCCAAACCAGGGCTGCAATACCGCGGTATTTAGTATCGCGGTACTAGAGTACCGCGGTACCACAGTACCGCGGTACAAATACCGCGGTATCATGATTTTGTGGCAGCTCATTACCGATACCGGTACCGGCACCGCGTTACCGACGGTATTGGTAAAATACCGCGGTATTATAAAATTACCGTGGTACACGGTATATCAATGTATAACACACACATTGTACCACGGTACTAAAATGTGTACCACGGTACTAAAATGTGTACCACGGTACTGACTGCCCTAATATTTTTCTAACACCAAAAATGAATTCTAAGCTTAAAAAATGAGATAAGTAATAGATGTCATGAACTTGGAACTCAAGTTTATATACTCAGAAAGAAAGGATACACCTTTACATGATATTCACTTGTGATATGGATATGTTTAGGTGGAGTAGAAGTTAGGGGACAAGAAATGAGGGAAGGGGAGGAGGGCAAATTTATGAAGAGATACTCTAGTTGAATACCGTAGTCTCTTATATTCTCTTGTTTTTTAGAGCTCAATAACAGGACAATTAAATTCGACTACAATTTTCAGCCTTGGATTTTTGGACCTGTTTGTCCAAAAGCCCTCGTATTTTCTTAGTGTCATATTTTGGTCAAACGTCCNTAATAGATGTCATGAACTTGGAACTCAAGTTTATATACTCACAAAGAAAGGATACACCTTTACATGATATTCACTTGTGATATGGAGATGTTTAGGTGGAGTAGAAGTTAGGGGACAAGAAATGAGGGAAGGGGAGGAGGGCAAATTTATGAAGAGATACTCTAGTTGAATACCGTAGTCTCTTATATTCTCTTGTTTTTTAGAGCTCAATAACAGGACAATTAAATTTGACTACAATTTTCAGCCTTGGATTTTTGGACCTGTTTGTCCAAAAGCCCTCGTATTTTCTTAGTGTCATATTTTGGTCAAACGTCCATGTGCTTGGTCTGTCCATAGGAAATCGCTTTTTGAATTTTTGAAATTTTTAATGTCGAGGGCGAAGTCGTACGTCGCAGCTCGCTTCGCACGTAGATTTGCACGTCGATTTCCTGTCCATTGAGAGCGTCCGAATGCACACTCACCCGCAGTACCACATTGACTTAGTTGTAACGCGTTACCGTTACTTGTAAAAAAAAAATCTTTCACGTTCTCATCACCGTGTTACTGTACCGCGGTATGATACCGCGGTACAGAAGAGGGGTACACTGCCAGGTCAGTACCGATACCGTACCGGTACCGCAAAAAAGAATACCGTACCGCGGTACTACAATACCGCGGTACAAAAACACGGTATACCGCGGTACCGGTAATACCGGCATCAGCCCTGGGCCAAACTGACGACGCCCGAGTTTTGGGCTGTGGGTTGTCTAGCATGGCTAACCAAGAATGCCCTGCCCGCCAGAAAATAGGTCATTTTTATGATTGGCTTAGAAACTGAGTAACAAGCTCTATAAAGCTGGGGGGGCGGGGGGGCTAAAACTTGGAGGTGTCTCCCATTGTTGCTCATTCTCACTTTCTAATCGGTGATTTCCAGTTTTCAGCTGTTGTTTGACGCTAACTCTGGCGCACGCGTTTCTGAGTAACAACACCAGAGCTCTTATACTTAGATTCTGGTGCAATAGACTCAAGGTGCAGCCTAAGCAACTAGCGTGGGATCCCGCACGCTGCATCAACAACGCTGCTGCCCCAACTTGCTGTGTTAGGATTTCAAGCTCCTGCAATTCGTGGGGTCCACATGTCCTTCAACAAAATGCACAATGAACTGTCCGATAGCATCCAACGACCAATTTGAGCAACAACTATGCGCACCCATTATTGAATAATGGGGATCCACTAAGTAACACAAAATGAGGGCCTTGCATTGCATTCTGATAGAATGCAATGCAAGGCCCTCATGCACTATTCTAACGACGAAATTGAATTTCTAAATAAATAAAGGGCAAATCTTTCCGCGGTGACGACCTGACTAGTCGCCATGACTGGCTACGACGACGACGGCATGTATGTATGACAAGAGCCACATCCAAAAGCTAGTTTTCCAAATACGTGACGATCAGCGATGACTGATAGATTGATCTGGCCGGCTAATCTGACCTAAGCCATACTCCGATGTAACATAAGAGCCTCCAGCTGTAGGCAACGATGACGTCGCGATTACAACGGGCGCGCTGTTTCTGAAACTTTTCAAATATGCTTTATTCTCTCTTCGAGCTGTCATGAGCTCCTTAGCATCGACCATGGTATAGAGAACAGGACCTCCGATTGAACTAGAGGGGAGATAAGACGGTCAGAGCCATCCGCTAAAAATTTCGGAACTCTAAAAAGGTGAGACGGCCAATCGAGCCTGGGCGTGAAAATGACCGCCCAACCGTTCAGGTCGGCGTACGGTGTCCACCACCGCTACCAGGGCGGAGCTTCCGGTAGGCTAGGAAATCAGGTAGCCTTAAATACTCTTCCTCCAGACGGATCCGACGCATGTGGTACAGACAAGGCCGAAACCAGGATTATCTGGTCAATTTATCCATAAATAAAATAATTCATTCAATAAGAAACTTCCTCGTTTCTTCCTTATCTTTGTGACCAAGGGATGAAGGCAACAAATACTCAGATTTTCTAACACGTTCGTTGTCTTAAGGGCCTAAAAGTTTCTTTTGGTAATACGCACAAGAATTTTCTAAAAATGTGCACTCCAAACCACTACTTGAATGATGTATGAGGATAAGGTGGATCATGGTGTTGAGTCACGAAACCTCCCTCCAAAATGCCTCCTAAGTGGCAGTTCATTTTCATTCAAGGACAAGAGAAGTAAAGTGTGCTCCTTCATTAAAAAAAATTGCCCCAAGAACAAAGTGTCCAAGCAATGCCAATACTTGTCATTTTACCTCGAAGAACTTTCAAAGCAACTCGTCTGAAGAGTGTGTACATTGCAACAATTAATTGGTTCATACTCATCCTTCGCCATGCCAACAATCCCTTGTGTTGATCACGCGCCCTCATTTGTAGGGTTCTTAATCCCCACATATGAAGATGCATCTAAAAAATACAAAGACGCATCCCCCTAGGAGAACATTCAACATTTCAAGGTGGAGGAAAAGTTTCAAAATAGGATGCATGTTCTCCTTGTAAAATGGAAAGATATGTGGCGATTTGAAAAGAAGTTGAATGTTGGTGAACTTGGAACACAATAAGGCAACATCACTTGAGAATTGGTGGCTTCACTTTCATGCATTGCTCAACAAATATTCCCAACTTTAGGGCAAAGTTTTACAACAGAGCCCACAAATTTACAGGAAGAAATCTTGAGAATTTTTCTTCAATCATAATGCAACGTCAGCAGGCACGACAGCCTCCAACAACCGCAAGTTGGCGGACATCACGGCCATGCCAATGAACGTTGCCGCCACTGCTTTGCGGTGGCCCGCGTACTCAAACGCCAGCGGAAGCATCTCGTGTAGTGTTAGGAATGCCATGATGCCGCCCACTGCAAGATCCAAGCCGAATAGATTGCCAGGCACCCAGACACAGCTCAGGCACACAAGCTTTAACACATCCCAGGCATCCTACCAGCCAACCCCTGGAGGAAGCATCTTGTGCGACATCAGAAATGCCATGATGTCCTCGGCCCCTCTCTCCCACCCACCACCCTGACCCACTGGGGAGAAGGGGGACAACTGAGCAACACTGGAGTGGTGCGCCTTTGAAAATAAATGAAAATGGCAAAGAATGTAAGAAGGGAGAAAGACGTAGGGGAGATGAGGGTGGGGGAGGGGGCCGTGCGCGGGGGGGGGGGGGGGGGGGGGGGGGGGGGGGGGGGGGGGGGGGGGGGGGGATGCTGCTTGGCTCTGTAAATTCTACATCCTGCCAGAATCGATTTGCCCATTTTGAGGGACCTACATTGCGAATTGCAAGGGAAGTCAGCAGTCTGCGCGTGAAAACATGTTGGACACATTTGTGAACAGGCAGGCACCTCATACCTACAGCCTTCTCCCCTGAACCAGCTCAGGATAGGGATGGGCGTGGAAGATTATCCCCACCACCACCACTGCTACCCTCAATGGTTCCCGGCAACCCCAAGGGGCTCAGCGACCCAGAGGTCAACAGAGGTCAACAGAGGTCAACAGAGGTCAACAGAGGTCAACAGAGGTCAACAGAGGTCAACAGAGGTCAACAGAGGTCAACAGAGGTCAACAGAGGTCAACAGAGGTCAACAGCAGGTGCTCAGTGTCCCATATCAGGTTGGGAGAAACGGGATGAAGAGAGGGAAGAGGAAAGGAAAGGGGAAGGGAAAGGGGAAGGGAAAGGGGAAAGAATGAGGAATAAGGAATACTGAAAGGAGGGACAAGACTTGGGACCCACAGCAAGCCAACATTTCCCTAATGAGCTCGGGAGAGAGGTTGGTTGGGAAATAGCACCGCCGCCACCACCACCACCACCACCACCACCACC
>SZWC01000368.1:355368-367640 GCA_023375785.1 Penium margaritaceum
GGGGGGGTGTCATCGCTTCTGTGGCTCCGAGCAGGAGTAGCCTGCGGTGCGCCGGCCGTCCCCTACCCAAACTCGTACGTCGCGATAGTGCAACAGTAGATTGCACAATCGCGACGACAATTACACTATCACCGTTGTCATCCAGTGTCAGCCGTCGATGAAAGAGATGTTACGTCCACCGGCCGGTTGGCCGTTTCTGAACGGCTATAATATCGGTAGAGGACTTCTGTACAATGGATTGCTTCGTCCGATACGACTCAATGGCAGATCTAACGGTCGAATTGAGGGGCCAATGTGAACAAAAAATGGCCTATCGACGCAATTGGCGACAGAATCGCCGTGACCGTCAAATGGTTTCGGGAAAGTCTTGGGCCTTCAGTCGGCCGATATTGACGACCGGCTACTTGCCAGCGCGTGCATGCAAAAGTTTCCGGGCCGTTGGTGAAACGAACCCTTTGGAGAAGTGTTTTTCTCTTGTCCCTGGTCGTCACATTATTTCTTAGTATTAAGTTCTCTTGACGCAAGTGCAGGATAGCAGGGCAGCAGCACCACGAGTCTTGGGGTATGTTTGGGATAGCAGAGATTCAGGAAATTCCCTCTAAAATATGTGATCTCAAATTTGATGGCGCATCTCGAAAAGTACAGTTTCACACTCGATTGTTCGCACAACGTTCTATAGACAATTGTGCGCCATCATGCGGTTTTCTAGATATGCCACTGATTTTGAGGTCACACAGTTCCGAGGAAAATTTCAGAATTTTTTTGTTATCCCAACTTAACCCAACTACCTTGGTGGGAAGGGGATGAGGCAAAAAACAAAGGATTGTTTTTTCTCTAGTCCAAGATAATAAATTTAATTCACTAGAATTTCATGCTTCATCCTAACCGCTCTATTTTATATTAGGGAAGTTGTTCATACTTTAAACATTTCATGAAAAAATCGCCTTTCATAACATCACATGCTACCCACTCCCTTGCGTAAACATTTCAACAGTTGAAAACAGCAAGTTACCTTTTCATGCATTGGAGGAAAGGAGATCGATGTGTTTAGAAATGTGAAATAGTATGGGCATCCTGGAGAGTAAATGCAATTTGAGAGGGCGAGTTCTTTGAAGCCTATCAATCCCCAGAATCAAAAGTAGCCAACACATCAAATCGTTTTCGTTTCCCTCCTGAGGGAATGTGACAGTATCTGGCACGGGGGGAGTATGTTCACTCCCACTACATGGAGACAGTTATTTCTTAGGGGAAACAAATGCATAATAGCAGACTCCCTAGCAGCTGTGAGGTTTCTTAAACCGATCCAAAGAGGAGCGGACCTCTCTCCAAGAGGCCTTCATTACATTGCAATGTGCACTGCAGTCAACACTGAAACTGCTAGGAAGATAATGATACGTTGGCAGGCTTTGGTCAAAATGCATGTGGACACCTATCACCTATCACCTCATCATTGTTCATGTTAAGAGCAATTCTTCTGGTTTACAGGGTTCGAGGGCAAAGGGGATAGGGTTTGAGGGCTGGAAAGGGAACCTGGTTGGGATAGATTGGGATGCGCAAACTGTGCGAACTTTCTGAAAAGCTTTGTGGTTGTACAATTAACCGCATGCAACGTCAAAAACACTTCCCCTTCAATAGAAGAAACCAAGGACCTTCCCTCCCACGTTCTTCCTCCTAGCCTCGTCGTGGTCCATGATGCCTGCCGATGTCGTCAGCACAATGTAACCAAACTGCACACGAGGACCACACATCACACAGGAACGGTGCACACAGACAAATGTCACAACACAAATCTGAGACACCATCCAAACCTGCAGAAACAGAGGTAGACCCAAAAAAGCAGCATTGGCTGGCAGGGGACTTCACACAGATGGACTTCTGTGGGGTTGGCACCACACAGGCCCGTCCGTGCTTCTAGCTCCTCTCAAAAGCAAACACAGATGAGACATTGCAGTAGGCGATGGCATGTGGGTGATAAGGAGGATCCATACTGGTGGCCATGGAAGTTCCATGATGAAACTGAAGATGCGACAAGCTGAGCGAGCCACTCAAACAGTGTCCACTGGAATGCAAAAGGAAACGTGGTTTCTGCGACCTGGTACGGAGTGAACATCAAAGCCTGCTTGGATGAAGAGCACCCACAGACATGTGCACAAAATACCTGACAGGCAGGTGGTTTCTGCCAGGCAGGTGGTTTGTGCGAAAAACCCATCTGACATCAACAAAAACCGACATGAGACTACTGCTCGTCTGTCCTGGTTGCCACAACACCAGCACAGTTCACAAGCCTAACCAGTCAAAACTTCAGAGCACACCCCAGTTTGAGTGCTTGAGAGAGCTGTGGTGTGTGGCGATGGCCTGCATGCAAAAAACAATTCCGTACAACACGCCAAGTCAACCCATGGGCCTGTGTTAGAGAGGTGCGCCACTGACCTGACGCGAGGGCAGCAGTCGGGCAGTCCAGTTCTCGATCTCGCCGACGCCGACGTTGTAGCGGGGGCTGATCACACCGCACTTGTTGAGCCGTCCGTTCAACTCAATCACGATCTTGCCCGCACGGTGGTCATCCACAAACTCAAACTCGCCAATGTAGCCTGCACAGCCCAGTAGAGGGAGGAAGAGTGGACAGAAAAATCCTTCTAAAAAATGAAGATGACATCATGGACGGTGTTCTTCAGCCACCTGTTCAGTTGGGTCACAATCTTGCTCACGTGGTGGTCACCCACACTCAAATCCCAACAATTCCCCCTGCCAAATAGGGCTGAAGGGACAGAATGTGTGGAGGCACACGTTCATGGCAAACGGACGAAGGACAAAAACATCAGTAGCCATCTATTCAGCCCAATCACAATCTCGGCCACGTGATCGGCAAGGGCGACAACTGCAAACCTGCCAATAGAGGATAGGGAGAGGTGTTACATCCCAACCCTGCATCAATGTAGGAAAAAAAAAGTAGAAATTTTGCAACAAGCCATAAGCAACATTGGCTGCCCGTTGGCTCCACCAGTCTTGCACGCTTAGTGTACATTTGCCAGCTCGGAATCGAATGTCAACTGCTGCAGACTGGAATGGAAAAAGGGAGTCTATAACTATGCTCAAAGTCAATGTGCCAGACCGCAAACGAACTCCTTTTGCCACCCCTTCAGCCAATTTGTGGAGCCCCTGCAACTGCCTCACGCCCACGGAAGTCACACACACCCACTCCAATTTGCCAAATCAGCCTGCAGGCAAGGGATAAGGCCAAAGTCCCATAACCCTTTGCCCAAAGGGCCTATGCAGAGGGGAGAGAAAGCAAGCAGAATCCGCAAAAAGGCAAACCATCGGCAGCATGTAAAGCCACAAAAAAGGATGAATGAATGATTGTTGCTATTGGCCCATGCAGGAGGCTGTTATGTCACACTTCTCTGAGCTTTGAAAGAGAAGACAGGAGGTGGGTTGTGCTTCAACATCAGCTTCAGATCCAGCCATCTGTCCAATTCCGGGCCGTTGTGAGGCTAAACAATTCCCAAACGTTTTGCAAAACGTCTGAGAAGTGCTGTATTTCGTTAGCCTCACAACCCACCATTGGCCCACTCACAGGGTGCTGTGCGAGGCTGGCTGACTTCATGCCAGCACAGACCAAGCTTAATGCCAGCACAGACCAAACTTCATGCCAGCACAGACCAAGCCTAATGTCAGCACAGACCAAGCTTAATGCCAGCACAGAGCACATCAGCCACGCTCTCCGCACTTTCTTGCACAGGACTTCACCATGGACAAGTGAAGAAGGCCATGCAAACCATCAGCGCCATCACGCCAATATCATCGTCTTGATCATCTTCTCCACATCTCCCCCCCCCCCCCCCCCCCCCCAACGGCTGGGAGCCAGCTCCATCGCCCATTGTCCACCAAACCACTGCAGTTGCTTCTGGCGTTGTGGCGGCGCGATGCTGCCGAGGTGCCATGCAACCCCTACTCAGCGTCTGCCCTACTTCACTGTCCAAGTCCAAGGCCCGTCTCAAACTCTGAAACCTCAACGGGAGTGAGCAGCTGCAGCACGCACCCGCGGCTCAGACTCAGAACCTCCATCTGAGAGGGAAGCGATGCATGTTCAGTCTCAGGACAACACACCACAACTGACTAGGCTTGGCATCCACTGGTTCACCACACCAGCACCTGCAGAGGGAGAGCTGTGCCTTCCTCCCCTCTCATAAAACACATTCCTCCCTATTCTTCCTTCCAACTCCCCTCCCGCCTCCCTATTCTTCATTCCAACTCCCCTCCCGCTCACCCCCCCCCCCCCTCCTCACCTGCTCTTGCCTCCCACCCCTGGGGAGGCAAGCACTTCCCGTTTGATGGGAAATGTGATGCTGTTTGCAAAACATTTTAAGGCTATTAAGATGTCAGAACATTCATTAGCCTGCCGAATCCTCCACCACGCCCACATTTCCCCCAAATATGTGCTGCTGCACTGTCTGCGACACTGACTGCACCCCACAGCGGACGGGGTGCTGGCTGTGTGTGCTGTCCCAGCATCTACACCACTGCCACTGCTGCCACGGCCAAGTCCTTCACCTGTCCTTGCACCATTGCTCGCTCGCCCTGACCTGCTGCCACGCGCCGCTCCTTGGACCACAGCGAAATCGACAACACCTCTCAACTTGAAAGATGTCGGAGTAGCGCTTGAGAGTCTCGAGCACTTTGCACAGCCTTCTTCTAAGAGTCTTCTACTCATCCGCTGTTTACACCCACAGCGCTCTGCCGCAGAGCTGTCGGCACTGCCTCCGAGGGACTCCCCATGGCCAGCTTGGCAGACTGCAAAACCGGCAGAACACATGCTTGAGGCAGTGCTGATAGCAGCATCAACAGTGCCACCGCCAGCGCTGCTCCCTCAACTGCCAGTACTGCTGGCTCTGCTGATGCTTCTGACCCCTGGGCAGCTTCTGCCAAAGCTTCCTGACCTGCTGCACCACACGGGCCCGCCCTTCCACAGCCACGGCAGCCACTGCTTGGCTTCCAGGCGCTGGCGCTACAGCTGCTGCCGTTGTGTGTCTGCCCCTCTTTCGTCATCCCCGTACCAGAGTCTCTGAAACTGCTTTTCTTGCGAGCCCTGCAACAGCGGCTGCTGCTGCTGCTGCTGCTGCTGCTGCTGTTGCTGCTGCTGCTTCCTGTTGATGGAGGGACGCTCAGCCGGCCACTGACGGATTTCTTTGGAGGTTTCACCATGCGGTCAAGGAGGACCCTGTTATCAATGTCGGCTCAAAACAATCGCTCACTCTGCTTCTGGTGATGAACTAAGGCTCTGCCACATCACCCCCCTCTCCCCTCCCTGCTGCTCCCTTCTTCGGGCGATTCTTTGACAGTCTCTTCACCGTGCACATGTGTATCGCTTCCCCATGCAGCTGAGAAGGTCCCGGCAACCACTCTGTGCGGACCGGGATGTCCAGGGACCCAGTGCCCCTGCCACCCGCTTTTGGCGATCATGCTCTTCTCGTAACGTCGACGTGCTAATCAGATCTCGCAAAGCAGTTGAGCTGGCGAGCTGCCGTTTAGCTCTCACGACCTGCGAGGCCTGCACATTCGGGACTTCTGAAACGCCTTGCGAAGCATTGCAGATGACGTCCAATTTGCATAGCAGTTAGAATGACGAGCTGCCGTGAACGCCTCTCGTGCATTGTCACCACAACTGCTGGTCACCTCAACGACTACAGGCCACCATAACGACTGCCAGAGGCCGCAACAACTGTCGGACGCCGCAACGACTGCCGGACACTGCAACGACTGCCGGTTGTAGTGGAAAGCAGGGCGACAATGCCATGACATGATCGCCTCGGAGAAACTGATATTTCTCACATGCTCTGCAGGAAGATGAAAAAATTGCATAAACTGTTGCGGTGTGGCAGGCGATAAGACATGTCATAGAAACGCGGCGTGGTCAACGAAAGCATCCTGAGGGACATTGATCCTTTAACGCCCCATCGGAGTTCGCTCAGGTGTGCTGGCCGTGGCTGACCATAAAAGAAAAACACGTGGGGGGATGTAAGAATATGTCCCATTGCCTGATTGAGTCAGCATGACACAGCCAGGCTGACTCTGTCGAGATTGGATCACTGCTGAGTAGGCTCGACATCGTCCAGGACAGTGGTGCGCCAATGGCAACACAACTAGTGCGCGACTTGGAGCAGCGTTGCTCCTGGCATTGGCCCTCCGTAATAGCCATGCCGGCCTGCCATTACTCGTCATGCCCGATGACATCCTGCCAGTACCCGGCATAGCCCATGCCGTCTTGCCATTGTCTGGCATGGGCCATGCCGTGCAATGGCAGAACCGAACGAGGCTTGACTGTACGCGGCGATGACTGCAAGACGTGAAGATGGGACAATGACTATCACCACCTGTCTGCCCGCGTGTGAAACCAGCAGCCAGCTGAGGAGGAGCAACTCCCACGCACCAAACCCTCCGATGCCTTCCAGAGGAGGGTTCAGTTTCCGTGCCTCACTGCTGCAGTCATGTAAGTTTTTCCCGGATCTTCTTTCTTCCACTTCTAGACATCAAGGGGACCAAACAACACTCGCGTCACACAACAGGCGAAAGCCGGAAGCCGCGTCACCACACAAATGCAAGGGCGGTGCTTGGAATGGCGGCCAGCGCAGAATGCCTTCACTGGAACCTTCTTTTGGGAAGGCCAATCCAGACGACACCAGGTCGAATTTGAACCAGCGGACAGGCCTTCCGCGGCTGTCTGAAGCAGCCTTCGCAGCCTTTCAAACTGCATCTCGCTTCTTGAGATTTTTGTCCTCGACGAACCAATCAACTGCTGCACACCTCTCCGTCTCCCTTTCAACCTTCGCACCCCATCAACCCACCGTGGCGTTGCATGACGAGCAGGAACTTGATGATGACTTTGGAGCTGGGCTTGATGAGCACCTGCCGCTTGCCCCTCTTCTCCGCGTTGTACATGTTCTTCAGCGCATCGTTCAGCACGCTAATTCGCACCATGGCGCCTGCCTGTCTGGTGTTCGACTCGGCTCTTGAAGGGGCTAAGAAACAAAGCCGTGCCCCTTCTGCGCAGCTTCGCCTGTAGGTCTCTGGAGGACCTTGCCTACCGGGAAAGACAACTTCAGAACCTGAAAGAGAGACGAACACAAGTGCAGCAGTTGGTTTTGGAGAGGTGGTCACAGCTCCCGACGTCAGTCATCGGACAATGGCGGGGTGTGAGGTGGAGCATATCGCCCAGCCCGTGCGAGACCATCTGATGCATGGAGGACAAGTGGTCCGGATTGTGGGAGTCCCAGTGGGGCTACTCTAATTGAGGCCCATTCGAAGCGGACATTTTTCCCACTATTTCGGTTGTTACAGCATGGGGCCAGGGGCAAGGGATAACAAGTCCGGGCGGGGCTTTCTGTCCGCAGGGCTTCACGTAGCCCACGTTTTTACATGAGCAGACCACCTACGAAGTCGGCGGACTTCAGCTGGAAGTTCGCCTTAGCCGTGGGTCAGGGCGTTCCCTGGTGCGGCTGTCCGCGACTTCTTCGCTAATGCGCACGAGGGAAGGAGAGTAGTTCGGTTCGGAGGGTGGTGCGAACTACCCCAAAGCCCCTCCATAAACCTCGCCGCCAGAAAGTCGACTGGAGGTTGCCGAAGCCAAGCCTGAATTGCCTTTTTCACGTCCATTTCCTAATTTTCTGCCCAAACTCGCAACCGACCGCTGCAAGTGCGCTAGCTCAACAAAGAGAGAGCCAATGGTTTGAACCCAATGATGCCCTTCCCACTTCCGAAGATTCATACCCCCCACAGGAAATACGGTGAGATTTCTGGATATTTATTCATAAATAGAACATAAAAATTATTTCATTCTTTGTTTTTTGAAAAATATTTTATGATTTCATTGTAGTTATCATCCCTAAGTTCATTCAACAGGTTCAACGTTTTGATGAAAATTCCCATTACCCCCTGATCTGTCACTTGTGACCCTGAAATAACCTTACCTCAGAAAATTAAGCCCCGTTTTCCCCTAACACAGAACAATAAGCCCCATTCGCCTCTACCTTGGAACTAGAAGCCTTATCCGCGCCTGCCTTGAACCAGTAAGCCCCATGCAACCCTACCTCCAGATAATAAGCACCATCCGTCCCTCGCACCTAAATTTTAAGTCAAACCTTCCAAAACACTAGAAAAAAAGCCTTATATACCCAATATAGGCGACAATGATGTTCACATCCATCGAAACGTAACCTTACCTTCGACACTATACACCAAACATAATTGCCTTGGTCTGGGCAGAGAATCGGGATAGGTATCGTGAATGCGCCTCCCTGCCTCCGTGTGCGGTTGGCCTCACAGGACGGGTGCCCATGTCGAGTGACACTATTCAAGTACTCAAGTAGTGTGTGTCAAATTGCTCTCGGTTGCAGGGTCAAATCAGAACGTATGGACTGCATGTATAATAGGTGCAACCGCAGTCAGTTCCGGCATCCCTCGCCTACTAAAGTGTACGTTAGAAACCATTTTCCGGCATGTCTCGTCTTTGAAATAAGCGTCCGTTGCCGCCTTTGGATAGTTGTGCGATGTTTTCAGAGTCTTCCCCTCCCCCCATGGACCATGGCACTGCGATGGCCGAGTGGGCTAAGGTCAAGCGCGAATGGGACATGATGAAAGCAAATCATCCCGACGATCCACACTTCATGTGCTGGAAGTTGGGCGAGGCATGACATGACCACCCGCCATACTACCCACCAGATGAGGAGCCATGGATCTCAGTGTGGCCATTTTGTCGTTCGTGGATGTGAAGCTCGAGGATGAATGACCACGTGCTACATGGAGTAGTCCTTCTAGCATTGTCATTTGTTTACCCTAATAGAATGTCATATTAGTACAAGTTTTCCATTATTGCACAAAATGAACGTGATAGCGCGAGTTGAACCATAATTATCAGTGAATTCATTCACCGCATACCCTCCCATGAGTGTTTAATTTCTACCAAAATAAGCATAATGTCCACTTCACACTGACATGTTGTGCGAATATTCGTCTTCTTTCTCCTCAAAATGTAACCATGTTACGAAGCAATGCATGCACAATGCATGATGACATTTGCAAAATATGCTTGGCTTGAGGTGCATATTGCCCAATCCATTCTTTGACAAACAGATCGTTAGGAACATTAATTGTAGGTTGTGTATACATATTGGTGAAACAGTGATGGAGTGGATTGTTTTACTTCCATGGACCCTCTAATGTTATGCCATTCATTGTATACTCACTCAAAAAACTATTGGGATGTATGTAAGACAATGAATTGTATCGAATACAACTGGATGTATGTATTATTATTGTTCGATATGTGTAGCGGATTGGACGGAATCCTTGGCCGACTAGGCCAAAACCGCGGTGCTTGAGGGTCTCCGACCCTCTAGCCATCCCGTCCAACCGCCCACAGCCCCAAGTGACCCCGCTTGAGCCACGTGGCTCCTTCGACCGGTCAGCGTGGCATTGACACGCTACACTCCCCCCCCGCTAGGAGTGAGAGCCGCCTCGGCATCTCCGGTAATCCCAACGTGGGATTCAAGCCCTCGAGCTTTGATGCCAATGTAGCGGATTGGACGGAATCCTTGGTTGACTAGGCCAAAACCGCGGTGCTTGAGGGTCTCCGACCCTCAAGCCATCCCGTCTAATCACCCACAGTCCCAGGTGATCCTGCTCGAGCCACGTGGCTCCTTCGACTGTCAGCGTGGCACTGCCACGGTACAACATGTTTTAGTTGTTTATTGATGTTAAATTCATGCAACACTGAAGAGTTACCTCCTACGTCTTAGCTCACAGGTAATCATTTCTTTGAATGAAATATGAATTGTAGCACATGGAATAACAATGGGCGAAATAACTCTAATATCCACATTCCCGAAGGGCGGTGTAACGGGCCGTGTCTCCAGCTCCTGCTCTGAAGTCGTCGTCGGAGTTCGCCGAATGGCGTTCTCAGTCCGCGTCAGGGGTTTACCCCCTTCGCGAGACTGAGGGGCAATCGTCATCAACGACCCAGAGCAGGGAGACTCGAATATTTCGAGTCTCCGGAGGCCCATTTCCGTTTTTAACCAAACCCCTGGTTTTGGGACCCAAACCGGGGGTTTTTACCTCGAACTCGTGTGTTCGCACGAGTTATTCCGTTTGTTTTACGTCGAAGTTCGTCGTAAACGAACTTCGAGTTTTGTTTTGTCGTTTTGGCGCGAAATCGTCGCGTGCGAGGCACGCTGGCGATTTCGCGCCAGNGGTCAGCACGGCTAGCGGCCTCCCCCCTTTAGGCTGGAGCGTCCGCGCGACAACCATGTTGGGCGTCCCCAACCTCCTATGGTCGCTGTCCATGAATGCTGCCCTGTGGGAATGTTGTTCACTTTTCCGCGTTCAGGTGGTACCTCCTGCCACGCGTCGATCTGTGCGAGCTGCAAGCTCGCTCCAGTACTCGTTGACCACCCCTGTGGGCAACCGAGATTCGGGCTCCCATGAATTATGTTCAGGTCCACAACCGGCCCAATGAACGAGGTACTCCCTGACAACGCGCGACCGAAGAGTACGCTCTCGGTGCTGGAGTAGGCGAAGGACCTCGTATTGGCCGTCGGCAGCCAGGACTGCTGGCGGTGGCTGAACGGTTCCTTCTGCCGTGTATGGAGCCAGCAGGCTCACATGAAACACGTCATGTATCTTCATACTCGGCGGAAGTAGCAATCGGTATGCCACTGGCCCGATGCGTGCCACAATGGGAAACGGCCCAATCCACTTCGGTAGAAGTTTTCTTGTCCCTGGCGACTTCAACCGAAGGTTTTTAGTGCTAAGCAGCACTTTGTCACCGATGTCAAACGACACCTCCCGGCGACCTTTGTCGGCATATGCCTTTTGTCGCTGCCGAGCTGCTGGAAGGTGACCCTTCGCCTCCTGCAACAAGGAGTCAATGCGCTCAGCAAAGGCTTGAGCAGAAGGGACCTGCCCTCCTGTACTCCCACTCTTCACCAATGAAGAGGGTACCACTGGATGCCGACCACTGTTCAACACGAACAGTGTGAACTGTGTGGACTCGTTCACCGAGTTGTTCACCGCAAACTCCGACGGTGCTAGGAATTCGTCCCAATCATGCATGGCAGGGTCCACGTACATGCGGAGCATCTGCTCCAGAGTGCGATTCATGCGCTCTGTTTGTCCATCCGTTTGAGGGTGAAACGCTGTCGACATTTGCGACTCACTGCCGAAGTACTCGTGCATCTTTTGCCAGAACTTACTAGCAAATTTTCGATCTCGATTGGAGATAACGCGCAACGGCAAGCCGTGGTACTTTACGACACCCTCAAAGAAGAGACGAGCGGTCTCCTCTGCTTTGACGTCAGTGGTTGTAGGAATGAAATGTGTCATCTTCGTCAAAAGATCCACAACCACTAGTATTGCATCGTGGCCACGGGCCGTGTCCGGAAGACCAGTAATGAAGTCCATGCTGACGCACTCCCATGGAGTCCCAGGAATGGGAAGCTGCTGTAGGAGTCCAGCAGGCTTCTTGTTACTAGCCTTATTCCGAAGACATGGGTCGCATGTCATGCAATACTTACGGACATCGACACTCCACCCTGGCCACCAATAGTGGTCCGAGAGTGTCTGTCCGGTCTTTCGGGGTCCCACGTGACCTGCGACCGGCGGGTCGTGGAACTGGGAGATAACCTTTGCTCGAAGGTCTCCCGAGTTTGGCACAACAACTTGTTCTCCGTGCCAGAAGATTCCTGCGGCCTCCACCAAGCCATACTTGTCCAGATTTCGAGAGTCTTGAAACCAAGAATCCACACAGTATCCCATCCGGATCCTGTTTACAAAACCGTTGTAATGGATAATCTCTCGTGGTGGTTGACGCAGAGGTGCAGGGGGATCCGGTGGTGGTACGTTGCTGTTGCAATGGCCATAAAACACCCACTGATCTCGGTGGTTGCTTTTATTTCCACCGGCTGTCGGCTTAGTGGATCGGCCACATTGATGCGTCCTGGCCGATATTCCCATGTGAACGAGAATCGACTCAGGTATTCGCTCCAGCGCGCCTGTTGTCTTGACAGGTTCGGTTGCGTTTGGAAAAACACCAATGGATTATGGTCGGTCACGACCGTCACACCCCCTTCAGCACCCTCAAGGTAGCAACGCCACATCTTGAAAGCGTGTACTACCGCAAGGAGCTCTTGATCCCCAGTCGTGTACCGCGTTTCCGCGGGTATGAGCTTCCAGCTCTCATACGCGACTGGGTGACCGTTCTGCATGAGGACGGCTCCAAGTCC
>SZWC01000368.1:373611-387714 GCA_023375785.1 Penium margaritaceum
GCCGCAGGCTGTCGCGGTCAGCAACCGCCAGCCTGTCCACTGTTGTGTATTCGTCGTGAACGCGACGTTCCATGCGGCGACTCTACGCAAGGCAACGAGACACATCGAGTCGCATTTCGTGCATGAACGAGGACTGTCAACTCCCCCCGAACCCGTGCCACGGTGTCTATTTTCTGTACCATGCAGACGTTGCGCCAACGTCTGGCCGGGAGACAATCGCGTTCCAGCGTCCTGTCCAGGGTGTCCGATGGTCACGCATTGGACCCTACTCTCGACCGCTGTCGACAGGAGGGTCCAAGGCCCCGTCATGCTGGAGAGACACCCACCACGAAGGACAGCCGCGCGCCATGGAAGCGCTTGTGGACGCCTCTGAGCCCGGTGAGAATGGGTATCTAGTGTATTTACTTCTCATTTTACATGTAATGTACCCAGGTCGTCCAAAATGGCTGCCCAGCTGCACTGGGCTGCCTCCCGTAGGCGTAGGTCAGGCGACGCTATTGTGGTTTCTGAACGCCGTGGTCTCTCACGTCCGCAACTCAATGAGCCAGGTCTCGTGTCCCAAACCCCATCCTCTCGAAACCTCGTGTACGACGAGCACTTTGAGCATGAGCAGCGTGCTCAGGTGCTCCTCATCTCCCCCGAACAAGCAAGAGACACTTTGAGGCTGTCCCGACCGATTCATGTAGCTGGTAAAATATCAGTCACGTATTCCCTTGGTGTAACGAATACTTGGTTCTCGATCCAGGTTTTCAATCCTGCCATGTCCTTGTTTGTCTTGCAGTTTCCTCCGACGATGAGGCGTCTGGTGAGGCCCCAAAACGCAGAAGGGCGGAAACTAGTTTTCCCGGTGGGATGTCATTCCGGGACATGGCTGAGGCGCGCGCTGCAGTGGACGACTACGCCATCACAAACCGGATGACGATTCGCTGGCTACGCAGTGAGAAGACGCGGTTCACTGCACGGTGCGGGCATTTCAAGGAAAACTACTGCCCGTAGCTGCTACGTGCCCATGTCGCGGCAAATGGTTCTGGTGTTGTGGTGGACGAGTTCGTCGACGGTCATAAGTGTGTCCCGGGTGTTGGGCGTGGAAACCCGGCGAAGACAGTGAAGTGGGTGGCACGTCATATTGAGTCGACCCTGAAGCGGAATCCTACAGCAGACGTGAAGACGTTGGCTGCTGTTGTGCGCAAAGCCACAGGCAAGGCCTTAGACAAAAACACCATGTACCGGGCGAAGACGAAAGCGCAGGAACATCTCATCGGCCCCAAAGCCTTATCCTGGAGCCTGTTCCCACTTTACTACGCCGAGGTATGTGGGTTCCGCATGTGGCCTACCTGTTTTCCCGGGCTTATGTGAACATAAGCTAACGCAATGTGCTCTGTGCGCTGCAGCTGAAGCGGGTGGACCACAACACACATGCTGTTGCGGAGGCGACGAAGCAGGGTGTTTTCACGAGAGCGTTTGTCGCCCCTGGTGCTACCGTCCTCGGGTTCCAGCACACACGTCGAATCCTAACGATGGACGGCACGCATCTCAAAAATGGCCACAAACAAGTGCTCCTCATCAGCCAATTTTTCGACGCCAACGACAACGCCGTGCCGATGGCGTGGGCCATGGTGCAGGGAGAAAATGAAGACAACTGGACGTGGTTTTTGGAACAGCTGGCAATCGCGTACCCGACAGCAGCGGAGAAGGGTACGTTCGTCATTTCGGACCGTGACAAAGGTTTTTTGAATGCTGTCGAGAAGGAGCTGCCAGGGGCTCACCACACCTACTACTGCTACCACCTGCGGTAGAACATAAGGCAGAAGTTCGGCAAACAAGCAGGTTACTGGTTTTGGCGACTGGCACATGCGCTGACTCCAGCTGAGTGGACAAGGTGTGAAGAACAACTGCGTGCAGTGAACTCCCGCGCTGCAGTGTATCTCCTTGGAGCAAACGGGGTGGGCGGCATACCGAGGGAGCAGTGGGCCAGGCTGTACTGTCCTGTAGGCCGTGGTGGACACACCACCTCGAACGCTGCGGAGTCTTTGAACGCCCACATCGTTGAGTGCAGGAAACTTTTCCCGTTCTACTGCTTTGTGTCTATGTACACATGGGTGTAGCGTTTGCTTGCAGAGAGGCGCAAGTTGAGCAAGTCGTGCGAGGGTCAACTGGCGCCAACAGCAGCAAAGCGCCTTCTGAACAGCAGTGTCCTTCCGCACACGTACGACGTCACGGAGGAAGGGCCGCAGAGTTGCAGTGTCACGGGTTCGAGCAACAGGACCCGCAAGGTGAACGTGCAGGACCGCACGTGCACCTGCGGTGCCTGGAAGGAGTGGGGCCAGCCATGTGCACATGCGTGCGCATTTGTCATCGGCCGTGGGGAGCAGGCCGAGGCACTGTGCGACGTGGGACTCACGCGTATGGCCTACAGGCGCACCTACAACTTCCCCATGCCAGGCGTTAACCCAGCTTCGCTCAAAGTCGAGGAGGGTGTGCTATGGCAGCAGCCAGGACCTAAGCGTGGAGCCGGACGGCCGAAGAGTACACGGTGGGACCGAGAGGACAAACGGCGCAAGAACTACATCTGCCCGCGCTGTGGCCAAAAGGGTCACACGAAAAAAAAGTGTACAAACGAGCCTGTTGTGGCTCCTGCGGTTGAGGCTGCAGCCAATGCTCTGACTCGCCGACTCCAGCGCGCTGAAGCTGCCGTGAGGGCAGAGGCATNGGCAGGTGGCCCCCAGCAGAGACCCAAGCGGAGAATGAAGCTGCAGCAGCAGCAGCAGCAGTCGCCGCAGCTGCCACTGGTACCCCCCGAAGCACCACAGGGGGTTCACGTGGTGGAGGTACTGCAGCAGAAAATGTGGTCCTACTTTCCGACGACAGTCCAGGGACGAGCCTGTTGGGCATTGGCGCAGGATCGGGATGGGCGGGGCAGGCAGGCCGCAGGAGCACGACTGGAGCAGCAACCAGTCCAGGGACGAGCGTGCTTGGCATTGGCACAGGCTGGGGATGGGCGGGGCAGGCGGGGCGCAGGAGCACCTCAGAAGCAGCTAACAGAGTTGCTGCTGCTGCCTCTACAGTGGTGGCAGCAACTGCAAGGGCAACAGGAGCAGCGGGTGGACCAACAGACGACACTGAGTATGACCCCGAGGCAGCAGGCTACGACTCTGCGCAGGAGGAGATTTACGACCCAGAACGGCACATCCTCAGTGACTCAGATGAGGAGGAGGCCGAGGACGGCGACCAATTCACAGACCCGCAGCAGCAGAGGGAGTAGGAGGCAAGGATAGTTCGTGAACAGCAATAGGCATGCATCATGGATGGTTGGGAGGAGTGCGCAGAGGAGTGGGATGACGAGCCCGATGTCTTCTAACATGTAAGGACGTTTCTTATGTTTGTGCTGCAAACACAGTTTGTTCTCATTTGTCAGTTATGCAAATGTGCTCATTCATTGTGTATTGTTCTTATGTGTCTATTGCAGGTCATGGCGAAGGAGAAATGGAGTCGACTGGAATGACCCATAGGAGAAGCTGTTGGGTGGTTTGCCTCCAGCAATGGGGCTCCATGGTTGCTGGAGGTCCACCTTTGTCTCAAGGCGGATTGTGGCAGGGGTAGCTTCAGTGTGGTTGTAGTGCAGTAGGTGTGCGTTGGGTGAAATAGTTTGGACAACGCCATGGAGTTGAATCAAATTTTGACATGTTTTGTACAAAATGATGCATCTTCTCTTGTGTCCACTTGTTAAACCCAGGCTTTTGTGAATGAAACGGATACACTTATAACAATTACCCACAAAAGCCGAGGTATAAATGTCAAAGAGAGTCGAGTGGTTCATTCTCTTTTTCACAAGTTCACTGAAGTCAACACCGTTTGACATCCACACACAAACCATGGAGTGTGTAACTTCATTCCTGGCTGGTGCGGGAGTGACATACATTGTCATGACGTGGAAGGAGTGGAGACCAAGGCCAGTGCACATTGTGAAGATGTATATGTGTCCTTGTAAGGATGGAGCGTGTCAGGACGAGCAGGATGATGTCTTTTACGACGTAAAGGATTGGGACGAAGAGGGCGCAGACTCTACTTCAACCGACAATGAAGAAGAGTTGGAGTTTATGGACTGCTACCATCATGGTTGCAGTGTTACTGGAAACTTGTGTCCGGCATGTGAGATCATGGCCTGGATCCATTCTTTGCCTCCTTCGGTCCAGCGATGGTTGGTCAGTGGACTTCCAGGTCCTTTCATCAGTGGCTGTGCACACTGAGTGCTGTGGATGTGGAATATTGGATTGAGACAATGAAGGGTATCAACATCCCTGTAAGTTGTAGTATTGGGTAGTGTTGAGTGTTCCTTGATATGGAGTTTCTGTTATTAAACCGTGTGCAATATGAAGCGTGTATCCATAACATGACAACACTAAAAGCTCAACAATAGCAACGACTTGTACCAATGTGTGGAAAGTGTGTCAATGGAATGGACGCTGATGACGCTGGAGACGTTGATGGACATGCCATTGTAAAAAGTACATGATTAATAACAAAAGAACCATGGGATTGGGAAAAGTTCATGCTGTGGATTTAGACACTAAAGTGGCACAACTTCACTGTAAGAAGTAGTAATGAGAAGTCTACAGTGTTCATTCATATGGAGTACCTGTTATTAAACCGTGTGCAATATGAAGCGTATATCCTGGGCATCCCATAGAAAAAAATTGATGATTAATGACGAAAGACCCATGGGGTCACATACGCGACAACGTCATGGGATGCATCTGCACCCACGGCTGCCAGTCACTTTTCGCGTACACTGGGCGGCTAGTTGGAGCGCGCATACCCAAAATCCAACACATGGTGTGAGGACTCGGTGGCGCATGGTCATACATGGCGTCCCACCGAGCCTTAAGGTGGCGCCATGCAGCCTCAGCCTCGTCACATGTTGGTTTCGGTGGAACGGGAATGACCACATCCCATGGACCATGTCGAGCGTCTTCGATGTTACCCCAACGTAGCATCGGAGGCAGTGGGCGTTGTACGTTCATCCGGTCCATGTCCAACGTCCGGAAGTGAAACCCTATCGTGCGAGTTACGCGAACAACCTGTAAGTCTTTGGTGAAACCGCTGGGTTTATACGTTCAACTCAAGTCCTTTCACGCAGTCAGCAAGAGTATGAAGCAAAGCGTCATGAGCGTGGCAGGGGCAGATGGAGCGTCCATTCGCGGTGGTCACCGGTGGACAGTGAAACGACCAATGACGCTTCTCGGCGGCGTTCGTCAAATGATTATTCTTCGACCGTCTTCGACGCTGATATCAACATGATTGCGGCGTTTCATGGCGTAGACAAGTGGGTTTGCAAAACAAACCCACCACCCCCCGGGAGGCTGCTGCCACTTTGACTTGCGAGTATAGTAGTCATTCGTCGTCATGTCCTGACGATCGAACTTGTCTGTATTCGGAGGATGTCTCCTATTCCATTGTCCTTTACTTCTCAGGTGAAATTGCAAACTGTCGGAGCCGCACCTAGTCTCCGCCCGTACGCCTCGGTTCCGTTCTACCGAAGTGCGTGTCAGCGTACATTGCGTTGTGGACATGTCGTTGTTAAAATAAAATGTAGTGGGCATTGCGTTCATTTTCAAATATGCCTGGACATGGCGATCGAAAAGAGTGAGCATGTGGCATGGGAGACATAAAGTCCGCGCCATGTGGATATGGGGTTGTTAAAGAGCGATACCTGGATATGGGGGATCTATCGGGAAATCGATGGGTATATGGTCACCCCCCCCCCCCAATAACAATCCATAAGTTGTGCATTGCAAGAGGTATGGTTAATCGTGCCCATTTTGTACACTGCACATTCAATGTATTAAGTAAGTAGGATCGGGTAACTTCCACGAAGTTGTCTAAAGAGGCATTCATCTTTTGTTCACATGGAACGCTATGTACACTAGACCTATGCCTTAAGAATTGGATGTTATAATTTCACGATGAAAACAAATTCATAGTGTTCTGGGTGAATCGTATAGTTGGCGTACATATGTCTTCAAACATTCGGAACAGACTTTTCTGTAAAGTGGATGCTCAATTTTGGACACCTGGAACTGGAATGGAAACAAACCGCTAGTCGAGCGTAATCTTGCAATTATGCGATTGTTTTTTTTTCTCCGCGACAAGCCACGGAACACATCCCCCCCTATAACGTCGATTATATTGGTGCATTGTTGCTGGTGTTTGTATTGTACAGAAACAACTTCTATACGATAGTGTTTTTACTACACCAGTGTCTTTAATAGCACGTCCATGAGATACACGGACCATGCACAATATCCCAATACACTTTAGCTTTGGGGTGAGGGTCAGCAGGGGATCCAATTGTCCCCTCCCTCCCCCAAAGGGTAAAATGTATTGGCATAGTGTAGCTGAGAGGTGTATTTATTTTCATGTTATAGAAGAGTTAACCTTGCACTAATGCATCTCGGCTCGTCAACCACGGATTTACAACAATCGACAATCCAGGATTGAGAATCACTTATAAACATCTAGGGATAGACGACAATCGACGTTCGATGATTGATGATAGTCGATAGTCGACAGATCAGCGACGTTGAAAGTTCAAGACTTATGAAGTAAGAAACGGACACCACATCGTCGAGATCCGCCCCCCCCAAACCAACAAATGTATTGGGGAGCTATAGCCGGTGCGTGTATGGTACAGAAACGAGCTCTTGACACTAGTGTATCATATACACTAGTTTTGTTTTTACAAGTCCATGAGATACACGGACCATGTACACTATCCCAATTCACTTTAGCTTTTTTAGGGGGGGGGGGGGGATGGGATCACATGCCCGCCCCCCCAAAGGGTAAAATGTATTGGCAAAGTGTAGCTGGGAGGTGTATTCTTTTTCATGTGATGGAATAGAAAACCAAGTACTAATGCATCTTTGCTCGTGGACCGCAGATGTACAACGATCGACGATCCAGGATCAGGGATCATGACTATATATCGATGTCTCACGATCGACGATCATGGATTGACGATCGACAATCGATGATCGACAATCAACGATCGACGATCGACGATTGTCGACAGATTATGCAATGTCAACAGGTGAGGAGAAAAGGCGTCGAAATGCACACCACGTACTCGGGATCTCCCCCCCCCTCCCCGAAACCATGTGTATTGGGGAGGTGTAGCTGGTGCGTGTATGGCAGAGAAGCGTTGTTCCGGACACTAGTGTATCCTGTACACTAGTGTTTTTTTACATGTCCATGGGATACACTGACCACATACATATTCCCAATACGTTTTAGGTCTTGGGGAGGGGGAGCATGGGATCCGGATGTCCCCTCCTCCTCTGCCCCCCCCCCCCCCCCCCCCCCCAAATGTCAGATTGTATTGGCAAAGCGTAGCTGGTCGGTGTATCCTGCTCAAGTGTTTAAAAGTTAAGAAATACACTAATGTAATGAGAGATGATTTCCAGGCACCAGCATAGGCGGACCGCCTCCTCCACTGTCTTCGGGTGGTACGTGAGTACATTGTCACTGACGAGGGGCCTAACACTGCCAGAGTGATAGGGTCGACGAACAACCCTTAGCAAGTTTCCATTGTTGACAAGTCATGCAACTGTGGCCGTTGGAAGGAATATGGCCTGCCATGTCAGTACGCCAGTTTGTTTCTCTTGACTACGCGACACAACAGAAAGAGTCTAGCATACCCTTTCCTCTCGCGCATGGCTATCCGTCAAGCATACACCAACCCCGTGCGGTCTTCAATGGTGAAATACATAAGGCCGGTTGAATCGGCCTGGCTGCAACCTGGACCACGACGTGGCAAGGGGCGTCCCCACAGTGTACAGAAGGTCTGGAAGACCTGGCGGAAGAAAATATCAGCTGCCCACGTTGTGAGAAGAAGGGTCACACAAAGACATTGCGCCAGAACCCTCCAACACTTAGCGTCGCACAAGCAGCAGCTCAGTTTGATGGTGTCCTTGCAGTTGCTGCATAATGTGTAACAGCCGCACTTGAAGCACGTACTAATGTGACACTAGGTGGGGGTCCACCACTTGCTCAATATGGTGCAGATGACGTGGAGTACGACCCCGAGATGCCACCTCAGGATGCATCAGATGATGATGATGATGATGATGATGATAATGATGATGATGATGATGATGATGATGATGATGATGATGATGATGATGATGATGATGATGATGATGATGATGATGATGAGGAGTTTGGGATCTGAATCTGGTGCATACTCCCCTCTTTCAGTTGATTTTCATTTAGGACCAACCACCCCTGATTCATGTACTCCTCGAACTGTGCACACCACATGTAACCACAAAGAACAAGCTTCTAAGAAACCCCCTCACTTTTAGTTCTCAACAAAGGAAGATGATGAGAAAATTCCACAGCACATGCAGAATTTCCAAGACTTAGAATTCACTTTGATAACAATTTCGTTGAAGTTTCTAGTACATAACATACGACTACATGAAAAAAAAGTATTGAATGGTTTCTTTAAACCGAAGTGCAAACTAATTCTCACAGTTGAAAATTATAGACGATTTTCTTGAGGAAATGTAGAATACAGAAAATACTTGGGAGACTATAAATTAGATATACATTATAATACACATTCCAAAAACTCCACCTGTGCTTGGAGAGGTAAGATGACCTATATTTGTATGTGTGTAGGCATAGTGACATCCCAGTAGGTCCATTCGACGACCTAACATTCGTCGAACACAAAAGGACATGGATCTGACACGGACCAAGGAATGCGGCATATAGTCTCTACGTTTTTTCGATCGTTCGCCTACCCCTCTCCCCCTTCTCTCTCAAAGTCTATGCGGGGACTGTATGTGTAGATGTACAACGCGTGGGATGCACATCTAGTTTAAATGTGTATTTGTACATTCTCGAAGAGGACATTTTGTAGAAGGTTCTAGAGTTGCACTTGTGTAGAATCCGTCAGTTTTTTAGTACGACAGTTATGCACTTCCACATTCACTCGTATATTGCACTCTTCTGGCTGATGTAGGGGGGAGATTATGTTCCCCCCCTCCCAAAATCTCACAAGTGTGTGAGGTGAGTGTACGAGGAAGTGCATGCCGAAACTTACGTGCGAAAGCGAAAAATGTGGACTAGTGCAATGGTGTACAGAAGAACGGCACCGTAGATAACCGTTGATCTAACGACATTATTTAGATCCATTGGTGAGAGGAGATTTGACGACCCATAGTGATTTATACAACTCGTTAGGCATCGATGGGAATGCAAACCCATTCAATATCATCCACCACAGTCGGATTTCTCTTACTTATAGGGTGAAATCGGAGTGGGACCTCACCGACTTTAAGAAATACGTTGGCGACTTCGGACACCGGCCTCGTCAATGTCAGAAGTCGGCCTGTCCTGACTTGATCGTTCGCAAATGCGAACGCCTAAACTTGGGAGCTCGCAAGGGCGAAGTTTTGAACCCTAAGCAAATCCCCTAGTTAAACTGGGGAGTTCGGGTTTTCTGTTTTCACGTGCCCGAGCACTTGCCGGGCCCCGCGGTAGCGTGGCGTGACAGGTCCCCTTTCTTCTATCACCGCGCCGACCGCTCTCACGAATACCCCCCAAATATACTATATTGGTTTCGGTAGACGTGAACTGTCGACCACGGGGCATCGAAGGTGTCAATTTTACGCAAACACACTTGCTCTTGTGTACATTCAGTAGTCTCTCACGTCCGAATTGACGTGCACTTCCGTATGCACTCGCCGCATGCACTTCTCAGTTGTAGGGGGGAGGGGACTTTGAACAAAAAATCGGATGACCCCCAACTTTCGCCACCAGTAGAATGTATAGACGCAGTGCATATGGAAGTGCATTGTCCTCGCACTGCATGTCGGTAAGATCTGAACACAAGTGTCCCAAGGGGCCTTTGCAGATGTTTCCCGACTCCAAATACACTAGTGCACAGTTCAGCCGCATGTACGTACAACTCGTCGTGCACCTTCTCATACAATCCACATATGCACTATCGAGGAAAACGGTGGGATCTGGGGGGGAGTGGGGGGTGTGGAGGTGTCGTGAACGTACAAAACGGGTTTGAAATTGATGGAAAGGCTCGATGTGGACGGAGACCATGTCGGACGCATCGTAGCCTGTAAAACAAGCAAAAAAACGTTCTGCCGAGCCCTCTCAAATTGTATTGGGACACAAATAGGTAATCTTACCATCCGCAAGACGAGTTGATTTTGAAAAATTGTGTTTCATGTCCTACAACTTGTACAAATTATGCCAAACCCTGACTGTGGTGCTGGTTCTAAAAAATACATGTAATACATTTTACATTTCCTTGCATAGAGCTTTTGGTCAATGTTACAAACGTAAAAGTCTTAATTCCACACCATTCATGGAGTAAAAATGGCTGCAAACATTGAAAATTATGTAAAGTTGTCGTTTAACATCCCCCTCCCACATTAAGCTAGCCTTATCCAAGTTATTTTATGCACTCATGTACTATTTCACTCACACCACACTCCCAAAATCCTTCACCTCCTTATGCACTCCACACATGCACTTTCACCTCAATCCCCTACCCCCCTTCTCACCAACAGAATCTATCCATCCACCTCCAAATCAAGCCACACAACATTGTTTATTTGTATCCAGCTTCATAGAACCCTGATAGGAAAGTGGGCATCCGTTAACACAAGCGCACAGTCCTTTCAAATACACACATTTTCTTATCCTCCTCATACACACTCCACATACACTTTCACACCACCCGCCCTCGAACTTCCACACACCACTCTCATAAACTAAATAACGTCATGCACTAGTGTAAAAACATGTGTGAAACAAACTCACCTTAACATACACCATTACATACACTCCCCATATGCACTTTAATCCCACCCCCTCCCACCCTTAAGCTAGCCTTACCCAAGGTATGTTGTACACTTGTGTATCATTCCACCTACACTACACTCACAACTTCCAACACCTCCACATTCAATGCCCATATGCCATTTCACCCAACAAGACCCACCAAATCCACCTCTGGCTCAAACCACAAATATCATACACTAGTGCATTCTTTTAATCGCAAAACACTCTATCATTCCTACACCTCCTCATGCACTCCCCACATACACTTCCTCCCTTCTCCCCTCTCCCCACCCCCTAGCCAACACATAGCCCACCCACCCACCTACAGCTCCGACGTCCCAACACTGTTCACCGGCGTCTAACTTCTTGGAACCTTCCTCATAGACCAATTCCTTTCATGCATGAAAGTCCTCCGATAAACTCTACCTCTTGATTTTGGTGGGATTGTTCCACGCGACGAGGACATTTAATAACAGGATGAGGAGAGGGAGTGGCAGGATACATACTAAGAAAACCTACAGGTGGAAAAGTGAGATAAGCATGCATCATGCACTATTGTGATAGTTGTCACCTTGTATTTTTGTTCTCTTTCCAACGTTGAAGCTATCTTTGCCTTGTGTGATAAAAATCATGTTTCTGTTTCTATACAGGAAAATTCATGGTGGTTTGTGGAGTTTGAGCAGAAAATGTTTTCAAGTGCACCATACTCCTGACGCAAGGGGGGTTTTGGGTCAGGCAAAGGATCAAGCTTAGGCTGATTTGGCCGGGCTCATGAATTCCGGGCATGGGGAGAAGGGGGGTGTAGGTCGTGGGTTCTTGAAAACAGAGATGGCGGCCATTCATGTGACAGTGAGACCAACGTATTCAATGATGCAGAGCAATCTTAGCCATGGGAGAGGTTGTATCGTGTTTCTGACATTGTTCACTTCCTCCTTGGATTGAGATGATCAATTTTCAAAGAATACACATATCCCACCTTTGCTTTATGCCGTCATTCCCAATGCATGTTCATTCAAGAACAAATTCTCCTGATCTGTTTCTATGTTCAACTTATGGCGACATATGAAGAAGGCCTACTGTTTGCAATGCATTTATGGTTGATCACCCCTAAGAGATACACTTTCGATAGAGTGTACATGCGTTATTTATGTCCTTGGAATTTTCACGGTACCTTCATGGAAGTTACAGCAGAAATTAATCTTCCATTTATGTTCATACATATTACAGTGTATTTGTGTGCTTGAGCACACGAAAGTTCTGAGAAGTAATGCAATAAAATTTTCCATAGTTAACAAACCCATGGTTTAGTCTTTTCACAACCCCATTTACTGTTTGCTGAAAAATTCGTATTTTTGTCCTCAGACCTTAAAAGTGCTACTGCAGTAAAGATTAACAACTCCTAACAATGGACACGGAAATCGTAGGAACAGAATCCTACCGATATTTTATTCCGGTTTATCGAGTGTTTTGTTGTTCCTTTCCTGGGCTCCTGCTTGACCCCGTGGTAGCGGGGCCAAAAAGGCTGCCTTGTATCATAGGGGGGCATCACATACCCCCGACTAACAAGAATCACAAACCTAAAACTGTCGATAAAACCCTGATCCAAATGAGACCCAGGGTTGCGGGTTCTAATTTGTTTGCTTGCCTCGGCTCATCACCCACTCGACAAGGCTTCAAAATTGTGAACTCGCATCGTCGATCGTCCTTGGCTTCAGCTGCCTGATGATGACGTGTGCAAAACCGATGTTGTACAAACGGGTAAGAGGGCACAAAGTATTAGAACAGGTACAGCTGCTGGTGTAAAACTCTCAACAGCATCAGATATTGTGTGCCTTCCTTTGCCCAAAGGGAAATGGAGCTGAGTCCACTTTTAAAGTGGCACAGCCCCTGCTACCACCCCACCCTCTTCCTCCCTCCCAAATAGATATGCAGAGGCAGGTGGACTCATTTGGCGCAAGTCCGATGTGACCCTCTCCCACTACTCCAAATTCAATGCATGTGCACAATTCTAACCTCAGTGTGCTGCCTTCTTGTCGTAGTTGGTGCGCATGTTCTCTCTTATATACCAGGCACAGAAGGTATGCATAACACATGATAGCTACTTCCCCACTGCCTTCTTCAGTCCCTTCTTCGAGGTATGGTTAATCGTTCCTCTTTTATACATTGCATGATCTATGTACTACATATATATATATATATATATATATATATATATACAGGAAGCTTCTAGGAGGTATCCTTACGGTTCAAAGATACGTGTTCACCAAACAATGTGTTTTATGGGAATATATTTTCAGCGTTTACAAATTAAGGGTTTTCTTTATTGTGACATTTGAGTTCCAGTGTACCCAATATTCTTTACCTACCTGTTTGGAGGGGGGGAGCAACATCGGAGCCGGAGATCCCCCCCCCTCTCCAAAAGGGAAAAGTGTATGAGTGGAGTATATATGATATGTGTATCTCACAGACATGTGAAAAATACACTAAGTGTATCATACACTTAGTTTGTTTTCCACATGTCTGTGAGATACACAGATCATACACCTCCCCAATACACTTTACCTGTTTGGGGGAGGGAGGGGCAACATGGGAGCCGGATACCCCCCTCTCCCCTCCTCCAAAAGGGAAAAGTGTATTAGGGGAGTGTATATGATCTGTGTATCTCACGGACATGTGAAAAACACACTAAGTGTATAATACACTTCGTGTATTTTTCACACTTTACCTGTTTGGAGGGGAGCGGGCAACATCGAGTGGGATATCCCCCCTCCCTCAAAAAGGGAAAAGTGTATTTGGGGAGTGTATATGTTCTGTGTATCTCACGGACGTGTAGAAATACACCAATTGTATTATACACTTAGTGTATTTTCCATGTGTCCATGAGATACACAGACCATAGACACTCCACCAATACACTTTGCCTGTTTAGAAGGGGTGGGGGTCAACATGGGAGCTGGATACCCCCCCCCTCCTCAAAAAGACAGAGTGTATTAGGGGAGTGTATATGATCTGTGTATCTCACGGACACGTAAAAAATACACTAAGTGTATTATACACTTAGTGTATTTTCCACATGTCCGTGAGATACACATATCATATACACTCCTCCAATACACTTAACCTATTTGGAGGGGGGGGGCAACATGGGAGCGGGAGATCCTCCCCCCCTAAAAAGGGAAAAGTGTATTAGGGGAGTGTATATGATCTGTGTATCTCACGGACATGTGAAAAATACAC
>SZWC01000368.1:387838-409438 GCA_023375785.1 Penium margaritaceum
TTTTCACATGTCCGTGAGATACACATATCATATACACTCCTCCAATACACTTAACCTATTTGGAGGGGGGGGGCAACATGGGAGCGGGAGATCCTCCCCCCCTAAAAAGGGAAAAGTGTATTAGGGGAGTGTATATGATCTGTGTATCTCACGGACATGTGAAAAATACACCAAGTGTATTATACACTTAGTGCATTTTCCACGTGTCCATGAGATACACAGATCATAGACACTCCTCCAATACACTTTGCCTGTTTGGAGGGGGAGGGGGGGGGGCAACATGGGAGTTGGATATCCCCCCTCATCAAAGGGGCAGAGTGTATTAGGGGAGTGTATATGATCTGTGTATCTCACGGACACGTGAAAAATGCACTAAGTATATTATACACTTAGTGTATTTTCCACGTGTTCATGAGATACACATATCATAGACACTCCTCCAATACACTTTGCCTGTTTGGAGGGGGGGCAACATGGGAGCTGGATATCCCCCCCCCTCAAAGGGGCAAAGTGTATTAGGGGAGTGTATATGATCTGTGTATCTCACGGACATGTGAAAAATACACTAAGTGTTTTATACACTTAGTGTATTTTTCACATGTCCGTGAGATACACAGATCATATACACTCCCCCAATACACTTTACCTGTTTGGAGGGGGGACAACATGGGAGCGGGAGATACTCCCCCCTAAAAGGGGAAAAGTGTATTAGGGGAGTGTATATAATCTGTGTATCTCACGGACATGTGAAAAATACACCAATTGTATTATACACTTAGTGTATTTTCCATATGTCCACGATATACACAGATCATAGACACTCGTCCAATACACTTTGCCTGTTTTGGAGGGGTGAGAGGCAACATGGGAGCTGGATATCCACCCCCCCTCAGAAAGGGCAGAGTGTATTAGGGGAGTGTATATGATCTGCGTATCTCACGGACATGTAAAAAATACACTAAGTGCATTGTACACTTCGTGTATTTTCTACATGTCCATAAGATACATAGATCATAGACACTCCTTTAAAGGTCTAAGTACAAATGTACGTATCTGTAAGCGAACTCTAAATTGAGTTGTGGAAAAAGAAAGCATGGTACTTGTTGAGTGTTTAAAACTTAATTACAAGCCTTCCAAGAATTTTCGCGTGTTAAATCATACAAGTACATTCTTATATGTATGAACATACGTAGTAAGGTAAATTGTAATGTAACTTCCACGAAGGTACTATGAAATTTCCAGAGGCATACATGTGACATGTGCACTGTATGAAGAGTGTATTTTTTAGGGGCGATTAACCATAAATGACAGGTTGGGGCAAGGAACTAGCTAGTACGCAGGTTGGCGTTGTTGATGCAGCTTGTGGGAGCCAACGCTCGTTGCTTATTCTGCCCCCTTAGTCTACTGCACTAGAGTCTAAGTATGAGAGCTCTTGTTTGTTACTTAGAAGTGCGCATGCCAGAGTTAGAGCCAGAAAGCAGCTGGAATGAAGCAATAACTGATTAGGAATAAAGAATGAGCAACTAACTGAGACCCCTCTCAGTTCTAGCCTCACCTAAGCTCTGTGAGTCTTGTTACTCAGAAATCCAGCCAACCAGGAAAATCCTAGCATTATCCTGTCTGGCAGAATTTCCTAGGTGAGCCCTGCCAGACTCAAGACAGCCCAAAACCCAGGAGTTGTCCGTTTTGCCTAAAACCTGGACCATACCAAAATAATCACGTTGCCAATGCAGTCGTGCAGTCAGAATCAGGAAGAAAAATAACTACAAGGAGTTACGGTTGCCCGAAATCAGGCGTCGACTACACTATTTCAGAGAGCCAACTACGATTACTGATGACGTGACAGCCAAAGATAGCTGCCAATGGAGCTGGTCGTACAAGGGTACAGTGTCAGAAGTACGAGGGGAAGGAGAATCACATGCTCAACTTCACGGTGACACGTCTACTCCATCGAGAAGCACCCCGATGGCTTCATCGTCCATCCAGCGAGTCATCTGCATGAGCACGTGCACTAGCAAAGACGTCACAGTAGGAGTCAGTGAGGCAGTGCACAGATAGAATAACAACACCCCCCCATGATCCAAAGGCGTCAGTGTACATGAGCATGCACAAGTGATGCTCCCCCATGCTCCCCGACCCAACACTCAGTGCACGAACGTGAGGAGACGGATAACATGTGCAACGAGGATGAGCGACGAGAACCCATGCAGGCGGAAGAGTCACAACCCACGCATTCAAGGTAGCATTCTGACCATACTCATAGCCTTCTTGAATGAGTTGCGCTTCAGTGCCTTGGTGATGAAATCAACCAACTGCTTCAAGGTCTTGACTCACATGATGTGAACGCGACACTCATGCAACAAGGAACACACGTAGTGATACTCAATATTGATGTGCTTCGTGCATGCATGGTGGACACCATCATTGTCGACAATCGCAATGGCACTCTCGTTGTCACAATGCAAGGTGATGGATGACACAGGCTGACACAAATCACCCAAAAAACAATACAACCACACACTCTCACATGCACTAGTACCCAAAGCCACATACTCTGCCTATACTATACTACATACGACACACCCTTGCTCCCCTCTACGCCATGAATCGGTCGTGCCCCCAATGAGAAAGATCCGACTAGTGCGGCTCTTCCCATCTGGACTCCATGTCCAATCTCTGTCAGTGTAGCCCACGGCTACCACGGACGGCTGCCGATGGAATGTGATGCCTCGGCGTGGGGTGGAGACCACATACCGCAACATGCAGATGGTTGCATCAAGGTACAGTTGGTATGGGGCTTGTGTGAAATCGACGAGGTCATTCACAGCAAAGATGATGTCGGCTCGTGGTGGTGGCAAGAAACATGAGTGACCCAATGACGCGGAGGAATGATGTGATATCCACTGCTCTACCCATGGTACTGACCTTAGTAGCCTTCATCTTCACCTGCCCTTCTGGAATCATCAAGGTGGAAATTCTGTGGTCAGTACTCAAAATATCGGCAAAGCGGTGAGCAAGAGTGTGAACGTATGCTGCCCGATGTACCCGCATGTTGCCGTGCACAAGATCACGCTCAATCTCCATGCTGAGAAACACCTGTGCCAACATGAGATCCTTCATCTTGTAGGTCGTCTTCAGCAACTCCTTCACCTGCTCGACAGCGGCAAGGTCAAGAGACGCGATGAGTAGGTCATCCACGTAGATGAGAATCACAGCAAAGGGGGTTCCAAGATGAGTGATGAAGAGTGCTGGATCTGCAATACTATAGAGAAATCCGTCCTTTAGAAAGGTACGGCAAAACACTCACTTTGCCCCTATCGCCTTGCGGCCAGGGGGTAGTTCCACGAGCTCGTACACTGCGTTCTCGTTGATAGCAATGAGCTCCTCCTGACATGCAGCCTCCCATTGGACTGCATCGGGAGTAATACGGGCCTCACGTAGGCTCTATGGGTCGTGTGCCAGTGGGGAAGGCCGCGCCGTCAGCACACAGACAGTGTAAGTCCTGTAGTAGCCCGGGCCAGGGTGGCGGAGACTACACGACGATGCTCCTAGGAGATGAGAGCGTAGCCAAAGGCCGAGCCTGGGTGAGTGTCCTGAGCAACGAGGCCAAGGGCCATCAAGACAAGGACCTTGATGTCGACCTGTGCCTCTAGAGTCGATTCGACGGCTTGACAAGTATCTCCCCCATGATAAGACAACAACAAAAGCAGAGGGGAGGTACATCATAAATGAGGGAGGTCACGAGGGAAGAGGTCCTCAAGGAACAGGGTATCGCGGAACTCAACAATGCGATACCAGATTGGCTTCTAGAACTGCCACGCCTTGGACTGACACGGGACACCAACGAAGGTGCAAAGACAGCCACGAGGGGAAAGCTTGCCATTCCGCTGGTCCTCGGCAAGCTACACGTTGGCGACGCACCCCCAAACACGTGCTGGCTGAAGATCGGCAGGCTGATCACACCACAATGTGTACGGCGTGGCTTGGCGGGGAAGGAGACCATGTGGAACGCGGTTCTACACCCAGGTCATATATGACTTGGCCTAAAAAAAGAAGCACTCGGACAAACCGGACTCGACACACATGGTGCGAACGGCATCGGCCATGGTGCGGTTCCAGCGCTCAGAGGCACCTGTCTATACTGGTGTCCCAGGGGCGGATGTCTCATAACGGACCCCATGAATGGCGAGATAGGCAGTAGTTTCCCTCATATACTCACCGCCGCGGTCAGACTAAAAACAGCAAAGGGTACAACCACACTCCCACTCAGCCGCGAGGTGCCAGGACCGGATGGCGGAGGCCATGTCACTCTTCCGGCGGAGGCAGATGACCCAGCGATAGCGGGAGTAGTCATCCGTGAGGATAGGCACATACTAGCCGCCCTCGACTACGGATTAAACCAGGAGAGGGCCTAGGAGGTCCGAGTGGACAAGCTCAAGCGGGTGAGTATCCCAAGAAGAGGACACAGGTTAGGAGGCTTGGTGCATCTTCCCTTGGGCGCACTCAATGCACTTGGTGTCGTGTAGCTTGCAGGCATAGGCACTGGCCTCGTAGGTGTAGGCACGGGCATCGTAGGCATAAGTGCGGGCTTCGTAGGCACAGGTGTTGGGATCGTATGCACAAGAGTAGGCATCTTGGAAACAGGCATGGGCCTCGTAGGTACAGACGAAGACCTCGTAGGCACAAGGGTTGGCCTTGCAGGCGCAAACGTGGGCATTGGAAGCATAGGTCCAGGCCTCGTTGGTGCAGGCGTAGGCCTTGTAGGTGCAACCACGGGCCTCGAAGGCGCAAGTGCAGGCCTCGTAAGCGTAGGCACGCGCTTCATAGGTATAGGCATAGGCCTTTTAGGTACAAGCCCAGGCCTTGTAGCCGCATCGCGGGCCTCATTGCCACAAGCTCGGGCCTTGTAGCCGCAAGTGGGGCCTTATGGCTGTAGGAATGGCCCTCATAGCCGCAGGCGCGGGCCGTGTAGCTGAAGGCACGGGCCTCGTAGTTGTAGGCGGAGGCCTCGTGCCCATAGGCACGGGCCTCGTAGTCGCAAGCATTGGCATCGTAGGCATAGATGCAGGCCTTGTAGGTAGAGGAGCAGGTCTCGTAAGTGCAAATATAGGCTTTGTAGGCGTAGGCACGGGCATCGAAGGCACAGGCATGGGCCTCGTAGGCGTAGGCGCAATCCTCGCAGCCACAGGCGCCGGCTTTGTAGGCGCAGGCACCGGCCTCGTAGGCATAGGCACAAGGCTCATAGTTGCAGCTACAGGCCTCGTAGGCAGATGAACAGGCTTCTTAGGTGCCAGAGCGGACCCCTTAGGCACAGGCGCGGACCTCATAGGCGCAAGTTTGGGCCTCGTAGGAGCAGGCGCGGGCCTCGTAGGTATAGGTACGAGCCTCGTAGGAGTAAGTGCAGGCCTCGTAGGCATAGGCACGGGCCTCATAGGCATGGGCACGGGCCTCGTAGGTCCATGTGTGGGCCTCGTAGGTGCAGGTGTAGGCCTTGTAGGTACATTCTTGGACCTGAGCTGTAGATGCGGGCCTCATATGCGCATGTGCGGGCCTCATACGGGCATGCGCAGTCCTCATAGCCACAGGCACCAACCTCGTATGCGCAGATGTGAGTCTCATAAGCACATGCAAGGGCATCGTAGGTGCATGCTTGGACCTCATAGGTGCAGGCGCGGGCCCCGTAGCCGCAGGTGCAAGCCTTGTACCTACAAGCGTGGGCCTTGTCGCCGCATGTGTTGGCCTCATAGATGAAGGCGCAGGCCTAGTAGCCTTAGGCACGATCCTCATAACGATAGGCGTGGGCCTCGAGGCTATGGGCGTGGGCCTTGTAGCCGGAGGCACTCGCCTCATAGGCGTAGGTGCAGGCCTCATTGGCATAGGCGCGGGCATCGTAGACAGGGGCACGGGCCTCATAGGCACAGTCCCGGGCCTTGTATGGAAAGGTGCAACCCTCTCAGGCACAGGCACCGGCCTCCAAGGCATAGACAAGGGTCTAAATGGCACACGCAAGGGTCTTGTAGGTGCGCGCTTATACCTCATAGGTCCAGATGCAAGTCTAATAGATGCATGCACATTCCTCGTAAGTGCATGTGTGGTCCTCCAAAGCGCAGGCGTGGGCCTTATAAGCGCATGCGTGGGCATCATAGGTGCAGGCATGGGCCCCGTAGGCGCAGGTGCGAGCCTTGTAGGCGCAGGCGCGGGCCTCGTAGACACAGGCGCATGCCTCATAGGTATAGGGGGGAGCCTTGTAGGCATAGGCACGGGCCTCGTAGCCACAGGCCGGGCCTTGTAGGCGTATGCACGGGCCTCGTAGGTACAGGCAAAGGCCTTGAAGTCGAAGGAGTGGGCCTCATAGGTGAAGGCATGGACAATGTAGGCGCAGGCGCAAGCCTTGTAAGCGCAGGCGTGGGCCTCGTAGGCCCGGGGACAGGCCTCATAGGCGCAGGTGTGGGCCTTGTCGGTTCATGGATGGGCATCATTGGTGCATTTGCAGGCCTCGTAAGCACATGCCCGGGCCTTTTAGGCGGAGGCGTTGGCTTTGCACGCATAGTGGTGGGCCTCGCAGGCGCATGCACTCGCCTCATAGACGCAGGACGGGCCTCATCGGTGCAAGCGCGGGCCTCATAGACATAGGCACAGCTCGCATAGGCGCAAGCATGGGCGATATAGGCGTAGGGACAAGCCTCATAGGTACAGGCGTGGACCTCGTAGGCACAGGCACGGGCCTCATAAGCGTAGGCGTGAGTCTCGAAGGCATAGGCGCAGGCCTACTAGGCGCGGGCGTGGGCCTCGTAGGCATAGTCGTGGGCCTCATAGGCCAAGGTGTGGACCTTTTGAGCATAAACGCAAGCGTCGTAGGTGTAGGCATGGGCCTCGTATGCGCATTCGTGGACCTCGTGGGTGCAGGCGCGAGCCTTGTAGGTATAGGTGTGGGCCTCGTTGGTGTAGGCGCAGGCCTCATAGGCACAGGCGTGGGCCTCGTAGGCGTAGGAATGTGCCTCATATGTGCAGGCGCGGATCTCATAGGGGCATATACAGGCCTCGTAAATGCAAGAAAGGCCTTGTAGCCACATGCGGGGGCCTCCTAGGCACAGGTATGGACCTCCTAGGTGCAGGCACGAGCTTCCTAGGTGCATGCACCAGCCTCATAAGCGTAGGAGTGATCCTTGTAGGCGCAGGCACGGGCCTTATAGGTGTATGTGAGGGCCTCATAAGCGTGAGCACGGGCCTCATAGGCGTAGGCACGGTCCTCGTAAGCACATGGAAGGACCTTGTAGGCGTATGCGCGACTTTGTAGGCACAAGCGCGGGCCTCGAAAGCGCAAGCGCTGGCCTTGTAGGTGCAGGCGCGGGCCTCATAGGCACAGGCACATACCTTGTAGGTATAGGCCTGGTCCTCGTAGGAACACGCCTGGACCTCCTAGGCACAGGCGAGGACCTTGTAAGCGCAGGCGCGGACTTCGTATGCACAAGCGCAGGCATCAAAAGCACAACCATTGGCCTTGTAGGCATAGGTGCGCGCCTCGTAGGTGCAAGCACAGTTATCGTAAGCACAGTGGCGAGCCTCGTAGGTGCAGGCGTAGGCCTGAAACGCACGGGCATGGGCCTCATGGGCGTACGTGTAGACCTTTTAGGTAAGGCGTGGTCCTCTTAGGCGCAGGCACAGGCATCATAGGGGCAGGCGCATGCCTTCTGGGTGTAAGCACGGGCCTCATATGCACATTGGCATGGACAATAGGTGTAAGGACAAGCCTAATAGGTGTAGGCATGGACCTCATAAGAGCAGGCATAGATCCCATAGGCGCAAACACATGAGTTGTAGGTTGACACAACTGGCATAGGGGGTGGACATGCATCTGGCAACGACACGACTTGCGACGTGTCAGGTGGTACCGGTGTGTCAATTGGGGAGACGAAGGAGGGTGACGACACCTGCGAGTCGACCGGTCGCGCTGGCGACGCAAGTGGTAGCGACACGGACGACGCAGGGGTCGCTGTAAGTGACGCAGGTGTAGATGACTTGGACGGCACCACCGATTCAGCAGGTGACGTAGGCGCCGAGGAGGGAGGAGGGACTGACGCAACAGGAGACACAGGCGAGAGAAGCGATGTGGGCAGCACAGGTGGGTCTGGCGTCGCAGGCGAGCCAGCTGGCGTGGGGAACGGACCGGTAGCGCCAAGGGTGACCGGAACAGCGGTATCGGTCAGCCCACCCCCCCCCTGCGGGGGGTACCGCACAACACCCAGGGGAATGGGACTGCGAGGTGCCACCGACAGGCAGGTCACGGAAAGAGAGGTGCTCAAAGAAAAGCGCATCTCGAGAATCGACAATGCGACGCCGAGTAGGGTCCCAGAAGCGCCAAGCCTTGGAGCGTGGAGCCACGCCCAGAAACACGCAGACTCGACCGCGGGGGGAGAACTTGGATCCCTGCTGTTCTGGTGTATACCAGACACAAGCTAGAGATCCCCAGACACGCGCGAGCCAGAGGTCGGCGCGACGTCCGTACCATAGTTGATACGGGGTGTGCGTGTTGGGGAGGGGGCCGTGAGGGATCTGGTTCCAGACCCACGTCATGTAGGCCATGCCCTCGAAAGCGAATGCCTCCGGCATGCCGCTGTCCACCCGCATCGAGCGAACCGCATCCTCCATGGTGCGATTCCATCGCTCAGACACGCCATTCTGCTGGGGCGTGGCAGGGGCGGAGAGGTTGTGGAATACACCCACTTCGGCAAAGTATCGGTCGAGGTCCCCCATGAACTCACCACCCCTATCAGAGCGGAAGTTCTGGAGATGATGACCAGACTGGCGTTCTGCCATGACAAGCCACGTGCGTACGGCAAGGGCAGCGTCGCTTTTCAATCGCAGACTGAAGACCCAGCGCATGCGCGTGAAGTCATCTGTGATTGTTAGGACATATCAACCTCTGTCCTCCTGGAACTCCACGTGGAGGGGTCCTAGGAGATCAGAATGAACCAACTCGAGGGGATTGAGAGCCCTTGAGTCGGACAGAGGGTACGTGGTACGGTGCATCTTACCTTGAGTGCACTGCAAGCAGTCGGTTTTGGGCGGCGCCTCAAAGGACACTACGTCAAGGCCGAGTGCGGGGTTTGTACGAATCAGGCGGTCGACTGCATCTAGGTGGACATGGCACAAGCGCCTGTGTAGTAGGCACTGGTGCTCAGGAGACAATGATCCCGTCACAAACACTCGTGCAGTGGAGGAGGTGGGGATGGGGAAAGACGTGGGACAGTCAGAGACATGGTACAAGTCGCCAACTGCCTTGCCACGGAGCACTACTTCAGCGGTAGCGCAAACAGAGACCGTGGCATCCTCACCAGTGAACGTAACACTGAGACCCATTCGCGTGCAAGCACGTCCAGACAGTAGGCTGAGTTCTAAATCAGGCACATACAGCACGTTGGAGATGTAAACCGGCCCTGACGGCCCATGGANTGGTGCTCAGGAGACAGCGTTCCCGTCACAAACACTCGTGCAGTGGAGGAGGTGGGGATGGGGAAAGACGTGGGACAGTCAGAGACATGGTACAAGTCGCCAACTGCCTTGCCACGGAGCACTACTTCAGCGGTAGCGCAAACAGAGACCGTGGCATCCTCACCAGTGAACGTAACACTGAGACCCATTCGCGTGCAAGCACGTCCAGACAGTAGGCTGAGTTCTAAATCAGGGCCCAACAGCTGCAGCCGTCATAGCAGGCCAGGCTACACGCACCATTCCTCCCACCCCCCGTCAGTGTAATCCTCTGGGACAGCCTTGAGGAGACCGTAGGCTGCGTGCGCGGCAGTCATTGTCTGCTGAGGGTCTATAGTCTGGTACGGACTCGTGTAGTACAGGTACACCCCCTCACTAACTGCCCACATGCGGAATCGCGGCTCCCATATGGCGTAACTGTCCTCGTGACAGAAGACGGGAGGATCTGTCTCGAACCACTTTGGGGGCTTGGCGGTCGGCAGAGCTGTCGGGGCAGCTTGTTGGAGGGAAGCAGACAAGGGGTCTTCCTTAAGTCCCAGGCTCAGGCGAAGCATCTCGTCCTCTAATGAGGCCAAGTCTGTGGTTGCCCTGAGTGTGTTGCTTGGACCTGCTACGCCCCTTGATGCAGTTTTGCACGCCGGGCGGGTCTGACGCCGCTTCTCCAGTTGTGCGAGGCGCAGGCGTAGCATACCTTCCTCGTCACTGGCATCGGAGTCCTACTCAGGGAGATTGTCCGATGGCTCAGCATCGAACGCTCCTAGAGCCGCGTCAACGTCGGCGGCAACCGCACTCTCGATGGTCATTTTCCCCTTGCGCACGGCATCGCGGAGGAGCTTCTGCTGACTTTCCTGCTGCTGTTGCGACTGCTGCTGCTGCTGTGGCTGCTGCTGCTGCTGCTCCTGCGGCTGAAATGCGTCCCAAAAAGCTTGAACAGATCTGCCATCTGTTTGGCCGTCTGTTCAGCCTGCTGAGCCTGCTGCTCTTGTAGCTCGTGCAGACCACGTGCCAGCGCGCCTGGGCTAGACGCGGATACGTCCCGCGTCGTGCCCGGCGTGCCGCCCATCATGCTGGAGGCGGTAACGCCAGCATCCGTAGTGGAGCTGGTACTGCCGACTCCGGCAGGTGGGTCCTTCGGCATGCCGACAACTGGGGTGTCGCACGCGTAAACCACTGCGGCTTGTACAACCGTTGGATGAGACCCGCTGCCGAAAAAAATTTGGCAGCGTTTACCTCGCCCCAGTGGGCGTGGGTTCAATGTAGAGGCCTTTTTCAGCCTGGAAATCGCCAATGGAGCCCCCCCCACTGCCGAAGAATTTTTCGGCAGCGTTTCCCCTACCCCAGTGGGCGTGGGAAAATTGGTAGGGGCTGTTTTCAGCCTGGAAATCTTCTCTGCAGCCCCCCCACACTACCGAAAAATTTTCGGCAGCGTTTCCCCCGCCCCAGTGGGCGTGGGAAATCAGGGAGGGGCTTTGCCCGTCGGAAATGTGTGCCTGAACCACCCCCACCCAACCCAGGATTAGAGGGGAGCCCAGCCAGCAGGGGGAAGGGAAGACCAAACCAGGTAAGACGGCAAAGCGCCGTCTCTGCTGCCGCCAGCACTGCTGCTACTGCTGCTCTACTGGCAAGGGAGTGGGGTTGCAGTTGCTGCTACGTTGCATCTGCCGTTGCTGCGGCTGCTGTGCAATGTCGCAGCCAGTGGCGGCCGCTGCTGCTCGCTGCTACACGGCGCCCCTGCTGCGGCCGCTGACTTGCGCGGCTGCAGCCATTGCCGCGGCTGTGCAGCAGTCACCGTGACTGCATGCAATGCAGTAGCTGCTAATTGCGGCTGCTCCTTGCTGCTTCACAATGCCGAGGCTGCTGCAGCACAATGACGAGGCTACTGCAGCTGCTCCGCAATGCTGTGAGTGCTTCTCGCTACTGCTCGCTGCTGCTCGCTGCTGCTGCGGGTGCTGCTCGCTGCTGCTGCTTGGCCGTCACTACGCCTGCTGCTCGCTGCTGCAGCTGCCGGCGGCCTCTGCCGCCCGCTGTTGTGTAGCCCCATCACTGCCGTCACTACTGCGAGCAGCCGCCACCGCGGCTGCTGCCTTCGCGCGGCTGCTGCTGCAGCTTCTGCTCCGCGGAGGCGCTGTTTAGCTCCGCAATCAAAGCGGTTGCTGTCCAGCGGGCCCTCCCAGGACCGCGCTGCGCTCCTCTCGCGCTACGCGACAAGCTTGGCTCGTCTTGCTCTGATACCAAAACAGACACACCGTGTACCCCTTCCCTTGGTCCCTTGTGTAGCACTGAACAGTGTGTGGAGACAGGAACGAGTGGCACGTCAAACGGAGGTGTGTGCATCACGCATATGTCAGAAACGTGAGAGTGAGTGTAGATCCTACGAGATGGAGCTCGTTAAGCGAGCCCACCCGTCGGCCGACGAGAAGGAGCTCGTCGGCCCTCACCCAAAACAACAAGGCACAACTGCCGTTGTGTCCTACATACGCACAACCTGAGTTTTGACCTAATCTATGCCTGTCTGAAGTAACACAAGTTCACCGGTAGGACCAAGATAGGTCACCGAGCCACTGCAAGTAAAACACAAATATCCACAAGACTAGCTTTAACAGGGATAATTTATGAGCACGTGTAGTGGTGGCGCAAGTGCACCCGACGGCTGATCACAGCTGTCCGCCAGCCGCCGACCTCGCGTCTGCTCCCCCAGTCTTCTGTGCCCGCTGCCTCATCAGGAGTCTGCAAGGCAATAGACGTGAGCCGAGAGGTCACAGTAAACTGTATGTACAATATCAATCTGAACCAGTGATCCATATTATTTGTAAACCATGTATGTGGATGAACATGCTAATGCCCTATGTGAGTAGCACGCATGTAGCTCATTTACACTCATCAACATTATTCAACTCACAACAAGGAAGGGCAGTGCCAGTAGAGGGGGAAAAAGAGAGATAAAAAATCCCAAAGCCTGATCAGCAAGGAAAATCTGTTAAGTATGTGCAAGCATGTCAATTGAGGCTAATGTTGACGAAGTAGTCATAGCATAATGACATACCAAGAAGAGTGGCGACAAGTCTAGGTCACCAGGACAAGCACAACACTAACATTGTCGGCACATCGATGTCTTGTATTCGTTCACAATGATTGTGCACACGAGCTCGCCTAAGAAACATGTCTTCGGGCCATGACAAGTTAACCTTTGCTTACGCATTGCCTAGCAAGCTGTGTGCCATAGTTCTGTAGGCAACTGTCCAGGTAGCAACATCATCAGGAGTGGCTACAGTTTCCGTAGCTACGTGCAACGTTTGGATTGATGGTGGTGGCGTCTACGAGCATTGTCGTCACCGCCATTTGTTGTTTCTATCTCGGTTTGTTCTACTACAGTAGGCCTTTTCATCTACCGATGGAGCAACAAGGCAACAGTTTTAAGTTGTGAATGATTTCTTGCTCCGGCTATGCAAAAGCAACAACAACGATAGCACCAGCAATATTAGGCATTTGCATCAGCAGCAACAAGAACAGAGGCAACACTGAAGTGCCGGCAACGGTACGTAGGAGGAGCTACATTGGCCAAAGCATCACAGGCCGTAAGCTACCCCATTGCTTCCGGACCTCCTTGACGACGAGCACGTCCACCGACCGCAAGGGGGGGGGGGGGGGGCTATTTGATGGCCTCTCCAATCAGGTGAGCCCACATGTAGGTAAGCTTGTTGATCAGTGAGCTTCCTCCATACTGATTAAAGCCCAACCTAGGAAATGTAAACAACAAATTGAAAGGGGCTCCACTGTGCTCTATAGATTTTCCCTGGGAGAGTCTCTAGCCCAGTGACAAAAGGTTAAGCTAGAAATTGCTTAAGCGCAGGTTGGGACAGTGGCGTTGTTGATGCAGCGTGTGGGCTTCCACGCTCATTGCTTAGTCTACTGCCCCCTCACTCTGCGCTCTAGAGTCTAAGTCTGAGTGCTCTGAGTTTGTTACTCAAAAGTACACGCGTCAGTGTTAGCACTAGAAAGAAGCTGAAAATTGAAAGTGAAAGATTAGGAATGAAGATTGAACAACAATGGGAGACCTCTCCAAGTTCTAGCTCGTCCCAGCTCTGTAGAGCTTGTTACTCAGCTAACCAGCCAATCAGAAAATAGGCCTAGACCTATTTTGTGGCAGGCAGGGTTTTCTCGGTGAGCCCTACCAGATGGCCGACAGCGCAAAGGGTACACTTGCCTCATACACACTGTCTTCGCAACAAAAGAACGTCGTACCCACTTTTCGCAGAAAAAGCATGGGAGGGCCACTTTTGCAGAAACATACGTATAACGTCCACAATATGTACATAATACTTCCGATGGCCACAGTTGAAAACAAATACTTCAGATGTCCACCGAGCTAAAAATCGTATGAACAATATTATTCTCCGCATACCCACTTTCACACTCCACCGACATACGCCCGACGACATGAAAAGAAAACCTTAGTCATTGACGCAAATACAGATTAGGTCCCGTATGCTAATACTTTTCCTATTTTAAAAAAATATATATAGCGAGAGTTGAAAACGAATTACATGCTCATGATTTTTCTTTGTATATTTTAAGTGTTTCTCTATCTTCGCAGGTCTCTCTTTCACACTCTCCCCCCATCTCTCTCTCTCTCTCTCTCTCTCTCTCTCTCACTGTCTTTGTGTTTTTACGACTTTCACTCTGCTTAATAGTCCTCGAACTAGAAAGAAAAAGTATCGGTACNCCCTCTCTCTCTCTCTCTCTCTCTCTCTCTCTCTCTCTCTCTCTCTCTCTCTCTCTCTCTCTCTCTCTCTCACTGTCTTTGTGTTTTTACGACTTTCACTCTGCTTAATAGTCCTCGAACTAGAAAGAAAAAGTATCGGTACCGGTATCGGCATCGAGCTGGACGACTGCTCGATACCGACGCCGATACCCGCGATACCGGCACGAGGGCTCAATAACGGCGACGATGGGACTCCGACGGGCTGGCTGGCGGCAGATGGCCACCCCGTCGACTCCCTGTTTGACTATCGGGCTGTCAACCGGACGAGGTCCGATCGACAACTCGTCATTTTTTTTTGCGCTCTTCTCATGTCGACGACGTCGACATGAGAAATACGCCAAAAACAAATTGACGTCGACGTCGCATCAGCGTCCATATTTGCGCAGCAAATATAGACGTCGAGTCGACGTCGAAAAATATTTTCTGTGCGTGGGAGAGAGCTTACGAAAACAACTACGTCGCTAAATTGTTTTTCACATTGTGGCAAACAGAAGTGAACAGTTTTAAGTGAACAGAACTGTTTCGCTCGTTAACGTAACGAACGAGCGAAACAATCCTCGAACTGGTCTTAAGACCCAGCGCAAAAAGGCCCATTCGAGGGGCTTTTTGCTCGTTCGCATTGGGAACGAGCATATAAGGCGACCGTGGACATCCACGGTCGCGTAATTGTGATGTACACGATAGACCAGCGGCCCATGTCCGGCGACGGAAAAAGAAAGATTGTTGAGTGGATATTAATGACACCCCACTGTTTCACGTACCAAAAACGCGACTACTTGTCGGTCGAAATAGAAATGTTAGAAATTTGGTCACGTAAAACAACAATGAACATAGGACAAAATACAATATGACATGAAACCAATGAAACTTAAAAAATCATACTTCGGATACCCACTGTCGTTGAACTAATTCACCCTAAACCGGTGTAGCATGCATGTTTTCGCAATAGTGGGTGCGCCATGCATGATCTCCGGCGGTTCGAAAAAAAGTGGGTATTGCATGTTTTTTTTGTAAAGTGGGTATCATGTCTTAAATGTGCGAGAACTGGCCAGCAGAAAATTGGGAGTGCCCAAACAGTGGGTATAGCGGAACTAGGCCGCAGTCCAAAACCCGGGCGTTGTCCGTTTTCCTGAAAACTGGATCCAACCATAATACTGACGCTGCGAACGTAGTCGTGCAGTCAGAAATAGCTAGAAAATAGAAACGAAGAGTTATGGCTGCCCAAACCCAGGCAGTGCCTACGATAGTCCATGGTGCCAAACAGTGCCACACAACATGAGACATGGAACCTAAGCAGAGGATGACGCTGTAGACATAATGGTACAGTCAGATCCAGCGCTGGATGCATGTAGACAACATCTGTGGTGGTAGTGACCGTCAACGGCTAGACCACCGAGGAGGCCTGCCGATGGAGTTGAGCACGTTGTCACAGGGAGGAGGCTCCAACAAACTGTGTGTAGGCCTTAGCGTGCGTCGGCTCTACCGGACGACACTCCAGTAGCGTCGAGTCTCACCGTCAGTCATCTGCACGTCGATGTACACAAGCCGGGAGGACACAAGAGAGCACAATAAGAGATGCAAAAAAACAGTACTCCCCCATGACTCACAGGCGCAGTGCACATGGGCGGACAGTGACACATTGAAGAGACAGACTCTCCCAGGGCACATAGAGACGTAGGCCAGGACAAAGAGTGCAGCTCACGGACACACGCCGACTGAACTCACAGCCTTCTTGAACGAGTCGCGTGTCAGTGCCTTGGTCAAGAAGTCAGCCAGCTGTTGTGCTGTCTCAACCCACACAATGCTGACGCTGCCGTCATGCAACAACGAATGGACATAGTGATACTCATAATTGATGTGCATTGTGCGTGTGTGATGTACGTCGTCATTTTCGGCGATGGCCAGGGCACTCTCATTGTCACAATGCAACCTGATGGATGCGACAAACTAACGCAACTCGGACAACAGACGATGCAGCCACACGCTCTCACATGCGACTGACCCAAGGGCTACGTACTCAACCTCAGGAGTGCTGCGTGCAATGCACACCTGCTTGCCACTACTCCAGGACACAGCCGTGCCGCCAATCAGAAAGATCCAGCCGATGCGGCTCTTACCGTTCGGACTGCCGGCCCAGTCACTGTCGGTGTAGTCCACCGTGACAACAAAGGGCTGTCGACAGAACATGAGATATCGCCGTGGAGTCGAGACGACATGGCGCAGTACTCGGATCGCGGCCTCGAAGTGGAGATGACGTAGCTCCTAACAGAACTGAGCTAGGAGGTTGACGACGAACGTGATGTGTGGGCGCGTTGTCGTTGCAAGGAACATCAGTGACCCGATGACTCACAGATACGTGGTCACATCAACTGGCTCCCCCACAATGGCTAGATGAGAGTTCTTTAGCTTCACCTGGCCATCGGGTGACATGGGTGAGGATGCGCTCGGCACGAGGGGCATGTCCTCGGCGAAGCGAGTGGACGGAGTCTGTACATAGGCAGCCTGATGGACGTGTAGGATGCCCTAGGAGCGATCATGCTCAAGCTCCATGCCGGGGAAGACTCGGGCAGACCCGAGATCCTTCATTTGGTGGACGGTGTGCAGTAGGCCCTTGACGCGCTAGATGGCAGCCACGTCTGGCGACGCAATGAGGAAATCGTTAACGTACACCACGAAAGCGGTAAAGGTCTGGCCTCGCGAGGTGATGAATAGTGCGGGATCAGTAGTACTGCGTAGGAGGCCTCCACGGAGGAGCGTGCAACTAATCTCCTGGTTCTAGCACCGAGACAACTACTTCAAGCAATAGAGAGCCTTTCATAGCTGCCAGGCCTTCCTAGTGCCGACGTCGAAGCTTGGAGGCTATACCATGTAAAGCTGCTCACTCTCCAGCGAGCCATGGAGGAAAGCGTTGCTCACGTCCATCTCATGCAGGTCCCACCCGTGCTAGGCAACCAGACTGAAGAGCGCCCGGCTAGTGGAGAATCGACCAACTGGGGTGAAGATCTGGTCGTAATCAATCCCAGGGACCTGAGCGAACCCCTTGGCTGTGAGGCGGGCCTTATACTTGTCCAAGGACCCGTCTGACTTCCACTTGCGTCGGAAGACCCATTTGGCACCCATGGCCTTCCGACCGGGAAGGAGATCGACGAGGTCATACATGTGGTATTGTTGGATAGCAGCGAGCTTTTCGGCACAAGCAGCATCCCAATGTCCGGCCTCGGGGAAGGTTCGAGGCTCGCGTAGGGTGGGTGGATCCTCCGAGAGTGCCCTGGAGCAGACTATGAGGGCGTGTATATCTCAACCTCCAGGTGGGACGCATGTGAGTGCAGGCGTGATGGCATGCTAATGCTCCTAATGGAGGATGGCGTAGCCCAGTGTGGAGCCTAGGTGGAGGTTTGCAATGATGGTTGAAGTGGTCAGGCCAAGGGCCTTGGTGCCAGGGTCCCCACTCACTATCGTAGGAGTGGAAGAGACATGTGGGACAATGGGGGGCCGAGGCGCCAAAGTGCGCGGAGTGGTGGTCTGCGCACTCACAGATGGCCTGAGTCGGAGGCTGCTGCTTGGGCCACACGTATAGCATTGTCGGGAAGTAGATGGCACTTAATCCGAGGTGCTGGCGGAGGCAGACGGAGCTGCTGGTATGAAGGGACCAGCGGATGCGGACGGGTCTGCCGGACCGGAAGGACGAGTAGACGTGACAGGAGCTGCCGGCCCGGAGGGACCAGCGGACACGACTGGGACTGCTGGCCCGGAGGGACCAGTGGATGCGCACGGGTTTGCCGGCCCGGAGGGACCAGCAGATGCAGACGAGTCTGCTGACCCGGAGGGGCCAGCGGACGCGACCGGGGCTGCCGGCCCGGAGGGGCCGGCGAACGCGTCTAGGACCGTTGGCCCGGAGGGGCCAGCAAACACGACTGGGGCTGCCGGCCGTGAGGGGCCGTCGGATGTGTCTGGGGCCGTTGGCCCAGAGGGGCCAACGGATGTGACTAGGGTTGCCGTCCCGGAGGGACTAGCGGACACGACTGGGGCTACCGGCTCGGAGGGACCATGTGATATGTCATCCGGAAGCGGCAGGATGGGGGACGGACTCACCACTCCCCCCCTCGCGAAAGGGAAACTGAAGAGACGCAGTGGACGAGGTCACAAGGAAAGAGCTCCTCAATGAAGATGGCATCGCGGGACTCGACGATGTAGTGCCGGGAGGGATCCCAGAAGCGCCAGGCCTTGGACTGATGGGAGACATCGAGGAAGGTGCAAGGACATCCACGGGGGACGAGCTTGCCGCCCTGATACGAGGCGGGCAGCCACACAATGGCCACGCAGCCCCAGACACGAGCCGGGCGGAGGTCAGCACGCTGACCGCATAAATGCTGGTACGGCGCAGACTGGCGAGGAAGGGGTCCGTGGAGAATCTGATTCCAGACCCATGTCATGTAGGCCATGGCTTTGAAGTAGAAGCCATTGGAGAGGCCTGACTCAATTCGCATGGTGCGGATGACGTCAGCCATGCTGTGGTTCCACCGCTCAGAGATGTCATTCTTGGCCGGTGTGTAAGGTGCCGACGTCTCATGGTGGATATCACGGGAGACGAGAAAATTCGTGTCCCCTCCCATGTACTCGCCACCACGATCAGAGTGAAAGCGAGGGAGAGGCCGACCACACTCGTGCTCCGCACGGACAAGTGAGTCTTGAATGGTTAGAGTGACATCGCTCTTCTGCCGAAGGCAGAAGATCCATCGGTAGCAAGAGTAGTCGTCCATGAGGTTGAGGACATAACGACCATGCTCTCCTACAGACTCGGTAGGGAGAGGACCCATGACATCGGAATGGAAGAGGTCGAGAGGGGCGGACGAACGGGAGAATGACTGGGGGTAGGTGGACCGGTGCATCTTGCCCTGAGTGCAATCAATGCACTCTGTGGGGCACGGCCAGTGGAAGGTTTCCGGGTCGAGGCCCTTGGCCGACTCGGTGCAGAGCATGCTATCGACGACGGCAAAGTGGACGTGGTAAAGGCAGTAGTACAAGAGGCGTGTGTGCTGCGGTGAGAGTGTGTTAGTGACAAAGACATGGCCTGTCGGGGTGGATGGGGAGGGGACGAAGGGAGGGGAGGATGGACGAGGTACGTGCCACAGGATGTCACAGGCGGTGGCATGCAGAACGACAAGACCCGACGGACAAACGACACAGTGCCAACGCCACGTGAGTGAAGAACGTCCATGCTCATGCGGTCAAGGGCATTGATAGACAGAAGGCTGAGCTGGAGACCTGGGATGAAGAGGACATTGGTCACAAAAACATCACCGGCAGGACCACGGAGACGAACGACGCTGATGCCGCGGACAGGTAACACCTGTCCGGAGCCCGTCCAAACACCGGACATATCTCCAACAGGGCCAAACACACTAAAGGCCTCGCGAAAGACGGTCATGTGATGCGTGGCCCCAGAGTCGATGATTCAGGTCTCGGCAGGGTCTTGCTCTGGAGTCACCAAATCACTAACCATCACATGGCAGCAAGCAAGGGACATGGATGCAATGGACGGTGGCGCAAATCGAGACTGCCAATCATCAAGCCACTCAACGTCGTCATAGAGAGGGGCAGAGGGAACGGAAGATGACGAAGTGGATGAGGGAGTAGGACCCGACTGCAGCTCTTTCTCAGTCATGCAGGGCACGGCAAACAGGAAGGAGGTGACGCAACTCGCACTTCCCTGGGGGAAGGGCGAGGCAGGCCGGGCTAGAGCGCGATGAACTACTCCAACTGATGCTCACGGGTGGAAGGTCTGGGAGCGTAGACGGAGTGCAAAGTGATAGCACCGGAGCCTGGATAGAAGGAGGACTACAGCAGAGGCACCGACGGAGGCACCGATGGCTTCAGATGATGTTGTTGTGGAGCTGGTCACGCAGGGACCAGTATGGCTGTCGGAGGGGTGGTACTGTTGGACGGGGTGGAGGCGTCAGGGCCAGCGACAGTGACGGTGGTAGAGGCGAGATGATGCTCACGCTGGCAACGCATGGTGGCGATGACGCGCTCCTTGTCCGTCGGTAACGGGCTCGTGTACCACACGTGTCTTGGCTGGCCACAGTTGTGGCAGACCAAGCCACCACCACTAGACCCGATCGGCTACTCCTGCTGTTGCTGAGGACTCTTGCCCTTCTTTCCCTTGTGCTTCTTCTTCACTGACGATGAGGAGGTGGTGGATGCAGCTACTACGGGAGAAGTGACGGCCACGGAGGTGACTGCAGGGGAGGCAAGGTCCTCTATGCGCTCGATGCGGGACTCCAGACGATCTTCCTCAATCCTTAAGAAGAGCTCGTATGCCCAGGGCATGAGGGTACCCTACGACGTCATGGTGGAGAGAACATCCTGGGAGTAGTGGACGAAGACGTCGGCATAAGCGTCGGTGGCACTACGCTTGATGGTGAGGAGCGCGGCAAGAGGAGGTGGAGCAAAAGTACCTAGGCGACGGAGGATGTCCTCAGCCCGCTGCGAGTAAGAGGTGACCGTCTCGGTCTCCTCCATGTGTAGGGAGTTGAACTCTCGTAACAGACGACTCGTCTCAGCCTCGCTCGATAGGCGATGGGGGTGGGTGAGGATGTGCCATGCGGCTGCAGGGTTTGGGGTCCCGCCAGCGGTGAAGTCACCGAGGAAGGGCTCTAAGGCTAGGCGTGAAGCCGAAGGAGCGACGGGGACGAGGGCACGAACGACACGACCAGTCTCATACAGCTGGTCGGCCTGGATGGAGCCATATTGAAGAGTGTAGTGTGCCCACAAGCCCTCACCATGTGCACAGACACGGAAACTGAGTTCCCAGCTCTGAAACTGCTCACCAGCCTCAAGCAGGGTGGGCGGGGTCTTAAAGTCCTTTGGCCTGCGGCCGGCACCCAGAGTGGGGCCAAGGACTGAAGTCACTATCTTCCGCTGACGCTGAATCTGCTGCTACGCCAGGTAAAGCATGGCAGCCGACACAGCAAGGCTGGTGTGCCCAGGAGGAAAGATAGGCGGCAAGACACTGGTGTGAGTCTGTGATACAAACAGTTGCAGTGTTGCAAGTTATTGCGTTAGCACGGCAAGGTGTTGTTGAATGGCGGCCAGGGGGTCGGAGGCACCGGCGGCAAAGCCTGTGGCCTGCTGCTGCTACTGCTTCTGCCATTGCTTTTGCTGCTTTTGCAACTGTTGTAGTAGCTACAAGAAAGGGGGACAGGGGGTCCCCCCAACAAAGGAGGACCCCTCTCCACTAGGGCTGTCAGCCATGGTGGGTTTGGTGCCTCTTTGTTTTGTTTTTTTTTTTTTTGTGCTGCTAATGTAAGTACTGGCATCACCCTAGGGTGGCTAACGTCAACAGTTGC
>SZWC01000369.1:0-14084 GCA_023375785.1 Penium margaritaceum
GTGTGTGTGTGTGTGTGTGTGTGTGTGTGTGTGTGTGTGTACGGTGTCAATGTATGTACCAAGCTCTCGCATGGGCTGTCTTTGTCGTCTCTGCATCCTTTCATGTCTTCAGTGTGGCTCCCAACTCCTGTCCTTTCATGTCTTGCCTCTTCCTCTCTTTCCGTCTGCCCAAATCTTCCGATGCTTTGTCCTCATCTGCGTACTGCTACTTGCGCTGTGGACACCCTCATGTTATGTTACTGTTTCGTAACATAATGTTATGTTACCCCCCTTGGTACCCCTTGGGGTACCATGGGGGATACACTATCCACATCCGGACTTGAGTCATGGCCTTCTACCTAACAGTCCTGCACTCATACCATAGGATGGGCAAAGCAAAGCAAACCCCATTGGTCACATTTTGTGTCTCTCACTCTCACTCTGCTCATTGATCACTCCGGCTGACTACGTCTGCTCACTGCTTCCTCCCTTCTCTGCTTGGTGCCCTGCTGCCGTCCCATCAGGGCCCTGACTCGTTCGCAGCAGAACTCACACGCGAACAGCTTGACCGCTCTCTTGCGCTACGTGAAGAGAGCCACCGCTCTGCTGCCACGGCTGCAGCAGGGCCTGCTGCAGCAGCAGCCCGTCTGTTGCCCATCACGTGCTCAGGGCTGGCGCAGGACGTGATTGAGGGGAGGGTCGCACCCACCGCCGTCGGCAGCCACCGCCACACCGCGCCCCCCGCCATCTTCGGCCCTGCAAGCCTCATGGGTGGTCCGCCAGGTGGCGCACTTCCATTGGGCGGGCAGTCGCTGGGCCAGATGTCCGCCCTGGCAGCACGGCAGGCAGCGGCAGCAAGGGTCTTTCAGCCTAGTCACTCTCTGCCAAGGATGAGCATCGAGGAGGCCGGATTGCGGGAGATGAAGATGATGGAGGACTGGAAGGAGAAGACACGGCAAGAGATGGAGGAGCAGGGGTTTTATGCGGTGAAGGAGAGGGAGGCGGGTCTGCCCGGGATGGCGGCAGATGGGGAGGATGAGGAAGGGGAGGAGGATGAGAGTGATGATGCGGTGATGAAGGCACGCAAGTGGGACGATTGGAAGGATGATAACCCGTTTGGTGCTGGCAACTCAAAGCGCACCCCATGTGGATAGACAGCAAGTGATTCTGATGTCTTCATTCAATCCTAGCCATGCATGTTCGATAGTCTTTTTGCGCATGAATTGTGGGATCCTTGAAGATCCCGGACCTTGCTCTATCATCCCAAGCCCCGAAAAGGTAAGGAGCTGGAAGCAATGCCCTTAAACATGGCAGAAAAGGCAGGCATGGGGGTGGGCGGATGGAGGGGCAAGGGATTTCAAAGAAGAGCTTTGTGTCCGACTTTAAACAAAAAGGGGTAGAAATGTTCTTGCAGGCGCATTATTGAATAAACCTTTAGGAGAAGAATAGATGCGCACCTATTCGCTCCTGAACACATGTCATCCTTGTTTGGGTCTTGTTGCCCGCCGGGAATGGCGTGACAATAACAAAAAAAATTGCTCTTAAATCATTCCAACTAGTGTGCGTCAACGAAAGTGTCTACCACCATACGTGTGATAGTGTCTACTACCATACGTGTCATAGTGTCAATTGGAAATAAGCTTTAGGGCATGCAGACCCATGCAAAAACGAACATGAGCTCTGTGTGTGAGTGCGATGCAAGACGACAAGAATTTGGCTAAGTCTGGAACGCTGAATATAAAGAACAAAGAGGGTTTGCAAATGAGTCCATAGCGGGCTTATATAGGGGCGCCGGCAGCTAACCGCATCGGGCCCCGTCACCCCTGCTGAACCCAAATGAGTCAACAGGGAGAACACACTGCATACACCACGAGAGCAACAAAGGTGGTCTCCTCGAGGCACCGGAACAGCTCTCAGAGTGCCTGGGTCTCGACCACCGAGAAAATATGAGCAGTGCCAAAACATCTCGGAATCAATTGTTGTGTGTGTGTGTGTGTGTCGTACACAGCTGACGGTGACCCCTCGGCTCATGTCCATTCACATGCAGATCCCTGAGACTGGCGACGGCGGCAGAAGGCTGGCGGCCGGCGGCGGCGGACGCCTAGAAGACTTCAGTATTTTCTAGATCCATGCTGTGTCACAGCATGTAGGCGTGCAGCCTATCAGGACGTAGATCTCGACGGTGCGACCGTTCTGGTTCAAACGGCTCGTCGTTTTGACGTCTGCAGGGAATCATGGCCAAAACGGTACATTTGCCACTGTTTTGTCCTGCTAGAAAACACCGTGTGGGTGTGCACTAGATTCGTGATGCTATTTAGGTTGCCTAGACCTCAGTTGTCATCTCTCTGTGCACATTTCAATATTTGCAGCTTTTGACACTTGTGTGTTTGTATTCCTAGCCAACCCCTTGCTGTTCTCATCTACACCTGTGTGTGCTAGTGAGTGAACGGGCTCGCTTGTACTGCCACGCTGGTAACAGCATTGCTAAGAGCTGTCCCTCATGGTATCAGAGCAGCGAGCCAGTGCTCGCATAGCTGCGCAGCAGAGACGCAGCAGCCGCAGAAGTCGTGAGCAATTGCAGCCGTTGCCTTGAGTACCAGCAGCAGCAGTGCCCACGGTCTCGGCGGGAGGTCCTGAGAGGGCCCACCACCACTTCGACCATTTTTTCAAGAAGTCCGCGGTCGTTCCGCGGTCGTTCCGTGGTCGTTCCGTGGTCGTTCCGCGGTGCTCCGCGGTGACAAAGCATCCGCGGCGGACGCGGCAACCGCGCGACCGTGTCGGAACACGCGTCCAGTGCCGCGGAGGCACTCGGCGTTCCAAATTCGTCACCTCGCGGTGACGTTGCCACTGCAGATCCGCGGCGTTCCGCACATCCGCGCAGCTTCGCTGTAGCACCTCCGCGGCCGTCCCGGAACACAACAGCGCTGCTCGCCGCAGCTCCGCGGTCGCAAATTCTGCGGCACACCCTCCGCTTCCAGAACGCGATCGCTCCGCGGCGCATGCGGAACGTGCTGACCGCGGAACCTCAACAGCTCGCGGCATCCCGCCGTGTTCTACATCGGCACGACAGCGGTGACCGTGTGCGGCGCCTTGCCGCATTCCGCGCCACCGCGATCCGGACTTGACCGCGGTATTCGGCAATAATCCGCAATAAAACGCGGTACTCCGCGGTAATCAGCGGTGAGCTTCCGCGGTGAGGTTCACCGCGGAAGGGATCCGCGGAGATGTTCCGCGGAAGAGCTCCGCGGAGGGGAGGTTCCGCGGAGGGGAGATTCAGCGGAGACACTACGCGGAGGAGTTCTGCGGAGGGGAAAACAAGGGTGGGAACCGGTCGCCATGCCGAAGCCAACCTCCTCCAATGTGGCTGCCGACGCAGCTGCCGAGGGCAGCGCCGTCAGCGGTCAATGTCGACCACCGCCATCATCACCACAGCGGCAGTAGCAATAGTCGCAGCAGCAACAGCAGCAGCAGCGGCAGCCACTATAGCAGCAGCAGCAATAGCAGCGACAACAGCAGCCGCCGCCGTAACACCAGCAGCAGCCGCTGCAGTTGCAGTAGCAGCAGCGGCCGCCGAGGCCGACGACATTGGCGCGCCAAGTGCGCGCGCTGGCGGACCTACAGGCGGAGAGCCGCGATACCTTGACGAGGCAGGTTGCCGAACTACAGGATCTGGTCAAGAGCTTACAACCCCAGCAGCAGCAACAACATCCGTCGACTGACCCGAGCGAGGCCCATCTCGCCCACGGCGGTAATGCTGATGAAGTTGCGGGGAACCTCTCTGACTTCGGCGAGGAGGGCGAGGAAGAGGTGCTCCGAGCTCGCCTTATCCGGCTGGAGGCGCGTCGTAAAGCGCGTGAGGCCAATGCAGCCCTCGAGGGCACCAGCTCCAGTACCAACGCTGACCCGAGCTCGTCTCGCCGCCCACTGAGCTTTGAGGAGCTGGCTCTGCGACCCCGCCTGGGTAAGGGGATTGCCTCCTCGATGCCTGGCCCCGCAGTGGCTTCGGCCGTTGCCTTGCCGACGGTCAAGCCACCCAAGTGGTTTGAGTCAGACCCGCCCGTCTTCCGGACTAGGAACGCCTTCAAGTCCTGGGAACCGCGCTTCGGTATGTGGGCCATGAGCGAGGGAGTCCTTCCCTACTACCTCACTCCATACCAGACATCTGACTCAGCCCAGACACAGATGACAGTCCGCGCATCTTCCGGCCTGATGAAGGCCGCCCCGGACTTCAGTAGGTTCCTTGGCGATTCGCTGACCGGCGCAGGAGCTGACCCCTGCGCAGCGTGGGCACTGGCCATCACCTTGTTTGAGGGCGCCACCTTGGTTTTGACGTCCGAGCGCCTCGCCGACTTCAACTATCTTTGCCAGACTGCTCAGGAGTCTGCAGCTGACTACTGGCGCCGGGCGATCCAGCTGTACGAGGAGCTTGGGGACGATGCCCTTGCGCAATACTCCGCCCTCCAAATTATCCTCTATGGCATTCACCCCGACTACGCGCGCGTCTTCAGCAACTTGATCAGATGCTGCTTCGTGACATGGCAAGCAACGGGACCCTACAGCGCTGGGCCACTCTCCACTTCCTGGATGTCGCCGGCATGGTCGTCGCGAACCGCGCACGCCGTAGCACTGCCTCAGTTGCAGTTGCCGCCGCATCCCCCTCCCCGCCGTCTACAGCAACGGCGGCTCCGGATTAGGGAAAGATGGGCCGCAAAGCGTCAGGTGGTGGTTCCAGCGGTGGGACCAGTAGCGGCACTAGCACTAGCAGTGTCAGCCACAGCAGCAGCGCCGGGAGCAGCAGCAGCGGCGGCGGCAGCAGTAGTAGCGACGGCAGCAGCAGCAACAGCGGCTCAGGCAGCACGACTAGACGCCGACTCGTGTGATTCAAGTGCGGGGGTGACCATCGCTATCTCTATTGCACTCGCCTGACAAGACGCCCACTGGATTGGGCCAAGGTCACCCGTGGACTGCAGCAGGCGCACGAGGTGCGTATGCGCCAGACGTCCGGTGCGACTGCCCGCTCGGCCGCCACTATCGCAGCCGTTCCAGAGGAGTCCGCCGTCAAAGCAGGCTACTCCGCGGATCCTCGCGACCAAGCGCTCACCGAACGCGACAGGACGATCGCCGAGCTGCACCAGCTTCTCGCCCTGCGCTCATCTGAGGGAGGTACGAGTGAGTTGACGGAGTCGAGGGGTCCTACTGCCTGTGGACTGTCTGTGTCGTTGCGTGATGATGCCTGTGGTGGTCCCCCTGCCCAGCCGTGTGCACGTGACGGACCCGATGACGTGTCTTGGTTGCATGCGTCTCATGTACGCTCCGTCGCTCGTCTTGCAGCATCGCCTGCTGAGCGACCTGCTACCGCGTCTTGTTCAGTCACCGAGTGCCACGTTGTCCCTTGTACACGCGTCTCAGATGCCACGTTGTTCGTGGACTCTGGTGCCACCCATCACATGACGTGTCGTCGTGACGCCTTTGTCGTCTTGCATCCCGTTGGCGCTTTTTGCTCTGCTCGCTCTGTTCGCACTGCCGCTGGCCATGAGGTCCCTGTCCAGGGTGTTGGGGTTGTGCAGTTCACCGGGCCCGCTGGTCCTGTATACATCTCTGACGTCCTATTTGTACCTGATCTGGAACTTAGCCTGCTGTCGGTCTGTGCTTGCACGAAGATGGGCCTCGGTGTCACGCACACAGCTGTCGATGCTCGCATCTTTGTGCGCGACACCGAGGAAACCATCCTTAGTGGGACGGTTGTCGATGATCTGTACCACATTGTTGGGTCTTCTGCGAATGCACCTCCTCTGCCTCCTTCTTCTGCTGCCCGTGTTTTTGTCGCTGGTGCTCTGACCCCCGAGCACCACCACCTCGTGCATCGACGTCTTTTTCATGTGCACCTGGGGGCTGTCGATAGGCTGATCCGCACTCAGCCTGCTCTCGGTCTTGATGCAGCATCCTTTGAGGCGCCGCCCACGACCGACTGTCTGGCCTGTGCTAAAGTAAAAATGCACCGGTCCACTTATCCTACGTCTGCCTCCAGGGCTCGTCGGCCCCTGGAGCTTGTCCACTCCGACCTCATGGGCCCGCTCCCTGTTGAGTTCGAAGAGGACCGCGGTCGCTACGTCCTCACGTTGACCGATGACTTCACGCGCATGCGCTGGGTCTACATCCTGCGTCAGAAGAGCGATGCCACCATCGCGGTTCGCATTTGGCTGGTCATGGCCGAACGCCAGTCTCCCCACCGCCTTCAAACCTTTTGCTGGGACCGCGGCGGCGAGTAGCTCGGTGACATAGCTCGCTCCTTCACCGAGCTTGGTGTCTTCCACAACCTCTCCGCTCCCGCCACCCCCCAGCAGAACGGTGTCTCAGAGCGCTTGAACCGCACCATGGAGGATGCGGTCCGCGCCATGCGCGCCGACAGTGCCATGCCTGAGGCCTTTGCCTTTGAGGGCATGGCATACATGACTTGGGTCTGGAACCGCATTCCCCACGGTCCCCTCCCAGGTCACCGCACGCCCTACGAGTTGTGGTACGGACGTCGTGCGGACCTGCGCCTGGCCCGTGTCTGGGGCTCCCTTGCCTGCGTCTGGCTCACGCCAGAGTAGCAGGGGAGCAAGCTCTCTCCGCGGGGCCGCCTCTCCGCCTTCGTTGGCGTCGCCCCGCGGTCAAAGGCCTGGCGGTTCTGGGACCCTGAGCGCCGCCGCATCGTGGAGTCTCGTGATGCTCTCTTCTTTGAGTACCTCGCCTTCCGCGACCTTGCTCGCATCCACGCTCTGCGTGCCGCTCATGCCCCTGGGTGCTCCGGTCCCCGTCGTGAGGGGGAGGTTCCTCGCCCGGTTGGCATAGTGCCCCCGTCCAGTGCAGCCACTCCGTCGCCGGAACACCCGGGGCTGCCACTAGCGGTTGTGCGCACTTACACCCCCAACCTCGTCCCGACTATGGCTCACTCCTCTTCCCCCGACTCTTCGCTCTCGCCCGTGTCCGAGTCTGCATCTGAGTCTCCCTCCACGTCTGCGGCTCTGCCTGATCCCGGGTCTGCTCCCGCGTCTGAGGCTCAGTCTGACTCTGCGTCCGCACCTGTGTCTGGCTCTTGGCTGTCCTTGTCTCCGGCCGGAGACGCGCCTGCGTCTGCCGTAGGCCAACCCCCAGCTGTCGAGGCCACGCCAACCTCGAGTGGCGCGCCTACCGTGCGGTCCACACCGGCATGTGAGTCAGCAGTGCCCACTGCTCCTGCCCTGTCGGACCCCTACACATGGGCACCCGGTAGACGTCTCCGCCCTCGCCCCACATGCAGCATCGTCAGCGGTGATCCGGGCACAAAGGCCCTTGGCGTGACTGCTCACGGCCTCGCTGAGGTTCACCCCGGTTGTGCCATTAGTGCGGCACTACTTGCTCATGAGCGTAGTCTTGCTCGTGATGCCGCTAGGTCCATGTTGATGGTCGACCCTCCCTCTACGGCGTATGCCCTGGCTACACGCAGTGTGCCAGTGCTGTCTCCCGATTCCACCAGCCTACCGGAGGCCTTGTCAGCCCAAGACGCTGAGCAGTGGTCCGTTGCTTGCCAGGCTGAGCTAGATGCCATCCGAGCGCATGGTGACTTTGAGCTGGTCGACTTGCCGAAGAACCGCACGGCTATGAAGGCCAAGTGGGTTATCCACAAAAGCTAAAACCAGACAACACTGTGGAGCGCTACAAAGCGCGCATGACAGCAAAAGGCTTCTCTTAGGTCCTAGGTGTGGACTACACCGAGACCTTTGCTCCTGTTGGTCGAATGACGACCACGCTCACTCTGCTGAGCCAGGTGGCACAGCACGATTGGGAACTCCACCAGATGGATGTCAACAACGTGTTCCTGAACGGGGACCTTGAGGGAGAAATCTACATGGTCCAGCCTCCTGGCTTCGAGGATGGTACCGGTCGTGTGTACCAGCTGCGGAAGGCCTTGTACGGCATGAAACAGTCACCTCGTTGCTGGAATTAGGAGATCACCAGCACGCTGAGACGAGCTGGGTACGTTCAGAGCGATGCTGACTCATCTTTGTTTCTCTCACAGTCCCCAGCACCGCTTGCTGCCATCCTCGTCTACGTGGACGACCTTCTAATCGCCTCGCCCGACCTGGAAGCAGTGAATGTTGCCAAGGCCGTTCTCACCTCGGCCTACAAGATGAAAGACCTTGGTGAGGCCTTTGTTCGTGCGCGATCGCGTCCGCCGCACACTCCGTGTCCATCAGGGACGCTACGCAGAGACTGTGGGGGAGCGCCGACCTTCTTGCAGCCGTTCGCACGGCCTCCACGCCCATGACCCCTGAGGGGCAGTCCGCCCTGAAGGTGAATGACCCGGCTGACCTGGGGGGGCCACTCGATGTGACCCTGTACCTGCGAGTCATCGGCTCACTTATGTACTTGGCCACCACGACGAGGCCCGGCATTGCCTTCACTGTCAACCTGCTCGCCCAGGTCTTGCAGGCTCCACGCCAGCAAACACTGGAGGCCGCAGTCCGGTGTGTGCGCTACATCCTATCCACCGCACGCTTTGGTCTGTGCTTTCGCGAGGAGGTGTCAATTGTGCTCGGTGGGTACACAGACAGTGACTGGGTGTGGATTCTAGACGGCAAGAGCCGCACCGGCTACATCTTTCTCATTACAGGCACTGTACTGTCATGGCGAAGTGGCAAGCAGGGCTGCATCGCACGCAGCACCGCTGAGGTAGAGTATGTTGCCCTAGGTGCCGATGCAGCGGAATGTGTCTGGCTCGTCCGTCTGTTGCGTGAACTGCGTCAGTCCATTCCCCCCGTGGTCCTCCAGTGTGACAACATGAGCGCGGAGGCCATCGCCAAGAACTCAGGTGTGTTCCATGCCTGCACAAAACACATCAATGTCGAGCACCACTTTGTGCGAGATCTGGTTGATCGTGGTGAGATCCGAGTCATCCATGTGAGCACTGATAGGCAGTGCGCGGATTTCGTGACCAAGGCTCTGGGTCGTTCGAAGTTTCATGCAGCCACTCATTCCGTTGGACTCTGCCCCATCCCTGTTGCAGGTTGATTCCTCATGTGCCACCTTGCATGTGCTGTGACTGTTGCCTGCACCGACTGTGCACGCCTTGCTTTGTACAGTGGCAGTGCGTGCATGTGCATGGACGTGTTTTGCCCTCCGGTCATGGGGATTGTTGTTGTGTGTGTCGTACACTGCTCGTACACGGTGACCCCTCGGCTCATGTCCATTCACGTGCAGATCCCTGAGACCGGCGACGGCGGCAGAAGGCTGACGGCCGGCGGCGGCGGACGCCTAGAAGACTTCAGTATTTTCTAGATCTATGCTGTGTTACAGCACGTAGGCGTGTAGCATATCAGGACGTAGATCTCGACGGTGCGGCCGTTCTCGTTCAAACAGCTCGTCGTTCTGACGTGTCTGCAGGGAATTATGGCCAAAACTGTCCTTTTGCCACTATTTTGTCCTGCTAGAAAATAGCGCCCTTGTGCATCGTGTGGGTGTGCACTAGATCTGTGATGCTATTTAGGTTGCTCAGACCTCAGTTTTCATCTCTCTCTGCACATTTCAATATTTGCAGCTTCTGACACTTGTGTTTGTGTCCCTAGCCAACCCCTTGCTGTTCTCACCTACACCTGTGTGTGCTAGTGAGTGAAGTGGTTGGCTTGTACTACCACGCTGGTAACAGCATTTCTAGGAGCTGTCCCTCATCAACGTCCAGACATCACAGACGGCTTTCCGAACATCGGAAGCCCCACAACAGCCATTCGGGTCTCCTCGTCGCACCGGTACAGTCAACCGGGTGCGCGGGTCTCAACCCACCGAGAAAACTCTCCTACCTCCTGACAAGCCCACATGGCTGCCGGAACGCATCAACCGCGTCTTGCCGGCGCTGTCCTAGGTGCTGGAGAAGTCTCGGTGCAGTCCGGAGGCCAGTCGTGTTGTCACGCCCTCCTCTGCCATATACCCTTAATGTGGGTATATCGATAAACCAGCGGTATCAGTCGTGACGGGTGGAAGCCACACAAACCAACACTCCCCTTGGCTGACATAGCTGTCCACGCCAAAACGAATGAACGAAGGCATGGAACAACGTATGCCAAACCACAATATGCACCAGGCAATCATACATACACACCTCTGCTACTCACCTAAGGTCTCCCTAGACATTGGCACATGCTACCAATTGTGTGAGTCTCGATCATGAGAGGAGGGATGCACACGTGCACAAACTAGTGTAATGCCCATCACACACATGTCAGGCAACAAGATGGTCTCCTTGTGACACTGGCGGTACTAGGGCCCGGGTCTCGACCACTAAGAGCAATCCAACACAATGCTATCATCATCCAAACATAGGATCATGGGAGGATCTCCTCGTAACACAGGTGCAATGCACCACGTGACCGGGTCTCGACCAACAGCTCGCATGCACATGCCACACAGCATGAGCCACTTGCGGGATGCTGTAGATGCTCACAACCGAGCATGGACCTTGCCATGCATCTCCCATGACGTCGCGTCAGGTCGAGGTCCACACAACACTCCCCCTGGGCAGATGAACCTGGCAGCGATGTCCTCGATGGACATGCTCATGTCGTAACTGAACAGATCTCGAGTGATGAGTCATGTGGTGTATCCATCATGTAGAGATAGCTCCCCCTGTCACCTACGAGTTGACTCCCTCCCTCAAAGACGAAGTGGTGTCTCCGGCTCCGACTCATCACGTGACTCTGTATCACCTGGGGTATACCAGTCCTCGCGTGACTGCCAAGGGTCCCAACTCACAGTCTCTCCTGCCTCCGCACTGCCGCGATGCATCTGTGTACGCCGAAGGAATGGGAATGGGCGAGCAGCACACGTGCGTGGATGAAGTGGCCGAGCTGGCCTCCGATACGGGATAGCACATCCTGAGACACAAGGGTGTACTGCTAGAAGAGGAGAGCCGGAGCGACGAACCGGATCACCAGTCGTGGATGAAGATGATGATGGGGCAGGTGAGTCGGGTGGATGAAGGTGCGTGACGGCAGTAGTAGAAGGAGGAGCAATGATGGGGTCGACAGGAGCGAGGATGGCGGAAGCCGAAGGCACGCTCACCTCTCCTATAATAGTGTCCCCAACGGACGTCATACTTGTAGCTCGTACAAGATCCTCCCCGGGTATAGGTGTGCCAGATGCTGCAGGCGAAAGGCTCCTACCGATAGCAGTGATGCTCCCCTCCTCTGAGAATCGCTCACACGCTGCCATCATCTCCGGCTGTAGCATGACTACACGCTCCTGCAAATCAGCATCATCTGCCTCGGACATGTCGTGGTGGCCCATGTCGACCTGGTGTAGAATAAACGCTGCCTCACTGGATGCTGCACATACAAACTACACAACTCGTGAGTACAGTGTCATCTACAACTTTGCTGCTGAAGACAATGGAACTGGTGCTACAGCATCCTCCTGGGGGTCAACTAAGCTCGCAATGTGCTGAGATGCTGGAACATCGGATGCAGCTGCAAGTGTCGCATCTACATCACAGCTCGTGTCTGTCATGCGAGGAGTGAGCGGTCGCATGCCAAGAGAGAAGGAGAAGGAGTCGTCAGAGTCCATAGAGCATGTGGAAACGTTGTCCGTGCAGGTATTGCCACTCTCGGTGTCCATGTGATCGGTAGGGTCACCAACAGGTGAAACCGAGGGGGTAGAAATCAGCTCCTGCTGACGAGGTGACTCCATCTACATGTATGGGTCTGCTCCGGTATCCTTGACTGCCGCCGTAATGGACACATGTGTACAAGGCTCTGGCTCAACAATGTTCGTCAAAACAACTAACAAGCGCAGCTGGCGCTCGCGCACTGTCTCGTCAGGAAGGCTGGTCGCTGCCACCTGCTCAATAATGGAGTGTAGACCACCATCTGACTCCGTCATGTGTGTCGGTGCTCCGTCGCGTGCACGAGACGTAGACTCATGGAACATGGGTGACTCCTGACGTTGAAGCTGGTGCTCAGGTAGCGCAGATGACACGGTGAAACCTGCTGAGTCTTCTGCAGCACGTGTTCCAATGACACCTCTCAGAACTGATGCTCTCAAGAATGCCTCAACCTCCAAAAGACCAACCAACCAACTCTGCTCATGCACTGCGACTGCTGTCATACTGGTGTGAATCTCGTGCACCAACGCCCTCGAAGATCCGTGTGGGGCATCACGATCTGCGTGGGAATCCTGTGCCACCGCCAGGCCGCTACCGGTCGAAGTCGCAAGTGGCAACGCCATGGCACGTGGGACCTGCACTCCTCCTGATGCAACCTGCTGCTGTAGAAGGTCCGGCTCCTACCCTAGCGTAGATGTCGAACTCGATGACATACTGGTCTCAAGCCCTGCAGCCTCCGCCGGACTGCTATGAGACTGCTGTACTCACTCTCTGAGAAGTCTGGTAGACGCATCCCGATCCATACAGGACTCCTGTGCCGCCGCTGGGCCTCCACCGGTCGGAGCCGCGAGTGGCACCGCCCAAGTACGCCGTGCTTGCGCTCCTCCTGATGTCGCCTACTGCTGTGGAAGATCTGGATCCAACCTGAGCAATGAAAGGCAACCCTCCACCATGAAGGCCATGTCAGGGTCAGACTCCACGCCATGTGCTGTCACCGTATCATCTGATTCTGCCTGAGCTGCCGCTCAGGCAGCACGGCCGGGCGCGAGTGCGGATCGTGTTATTATGGTCACATCAGGCAATGCGGGGTGACCACACTCCCCCTTGACAGGTACAGCAACAGAGGCCGAGGAGGTGGAGGATGTATCAAAACCGGCGCGAGCACGCCATGCGGAGCGCTGACGCTGACGTTGCAGAGTCACTCCACTGGAACGACTACATGAAGACATGGCATCGCGAGATGGCGTCGTGGTCGTAGCAAAGTGGAGGATCAAAAGGATGGTGGCAACCTGGGACTCGCTGGCAGATGGAGCTGAAGGTACACCATCGGATGAGGAAAGAGGAGAGGATGGAGTAGATGTGATCGAAGAGGCCGTGGACAAACGAGTAGCACAAGTACGCTCAGTGACGACGAGGTCACAAGGCCGCTGCACTGTCTGCCAGAGGCCGTGGATCTCAGCGAGTATGCTCGCCAGAGGTCCAGCTAGGGGATCTACCAACGCCGGCAGATCCGTATGTTGTGGAAGACGCAGGCTTGGACGAGGTTGTAGGCAAGGTGGATGCCAGCCATGAGGGCGCATCCAACAGCGACGCCAACCATGACGTCCATCACCATAGTAGTAACAGGCGAACGCACAGGGTGCCTGCTCAGATGTCCGCGCACTCATCTCGTGCGGTAGACGATGGATAGGTACCAAGGGCACCTACTCCCAGTGGTAAACACCAAGCCATGGGAGAGAATGAGGCCAGTAGGTACTGTCATTCTTGGAGGTCACGGCATTCGGGTCAGCAAACGTGACCAGACGGGAAGAGCTGCACTACCATAGCACGCCCGGAGACTACAGTCCGACTAACTGCGGCCACTAATGCTGCTGCCACTGATGGAGCAAAGACTGCTCCAAGATGAGAAGGGGTGGCGGCTGCACGTGTGGCTGCTGCTCCAAGCAGTAGACGACCCAACCCTCGAAGTTGGTAAGACTCGAATGCGCCGTCGATCCTACGAGCTGAAGTGCGCGCACCAATCCACGGGCCCTAGGAAGACGCCGGTCCACGACGCGTCTCGAAGTGTAGATCACTGCCGACGACAGTCTGTTGTCGGCTCTGAAGGCGAAAGTGCAAGCTCTCGCGTAGCCGCCGCACTATGGATTCGTTGACACTCCATCGCCTGATGCTGCTATTGAGGCTATGAAGCTGCGACTGTTACGGCGGTGGTAGTTGGAAGATTACCTTTTTTTTCGTTATTCTCTAGTTCTCAGGCCCCCTTTCTTTTTTTACTCACTTTCAGGCGTATCCTTTTTTGTATTTTTTGTTACTCCCCCCCCTTTTTCTTGATTGCCCGTAAGGTTGGTGAATGGAGAATATAATGAGAAGGGGGGGGGGGTGTCCGGCTTGTTCGGCCCTCCCTCCCATGCATGCTCGCTCGCTTGCTCGCTGAGCGAGCGAGTGAGCGAGTGGGTGTGGGGGGTGAGGAGGGAGCGAGGGGGGGGGGGGG